>JAQGAZ010000491.1:0-58855 GCA_034692225.1 Polydesmus complanatus | reverse complement strand
ATTGGTTCCTGACAATTTGTCCATAATAACCGGCTGTCCCGATTAAGCGGCGTCCAGATTAAGCGGCTTTGACTGTATTTGTTGTATATGTATTACATTGTTTTGCATATAATAATATACACGGTGTTTCCAAAGGTCATGCTCAAACTGAAGGGGCAGGTAGAGGAGTAAAAAATAAACAACTTTCAATTAGAAAAAAAATGGCATTTGAGGCTTAGTTACGAAGTTGCGAGCATTTGATGGGTCATGCTGCTCCTAGATAATCGTATTGAGTTAAGCGTATATCCACTGCGCCGCATAGCAGCGAGACATTGCGGTACAGCTTGCTATCATAGCGTTATTAAGGGGCAGCATGCCCAGGTAATAACTCCGTAATTAAACCTCAAATGCAATTTTTTTTCTGATTGAAAGTTGTTTATTTTTTTTACTTCTCTACCAGCCCTTTCAGTTTGAGCATGACTTTGGAAACACCCTGTATAAATGAATAAATTTGATTTAAGTTGTTTAAAATGTGATCTGTGTAGGTTTAACTTTTTAAAATAACTTAAATATTTTTTCTTTAAAAAAACGAAACGAAAAATTGACAAATTAATTATTATTATAAAATCATTTTTTTTAGATAACACTTTTATTGTAAAGTATTTTTCCTGTTTCTTACAAGTTACATAATTTGAAATGGCAGATAATTATTTTTTTCTATAAATATTTATCATTGTTTTTTTTATTTATTTTTATAGGTTGAGCTCGTATTATGAAATGGCAGAAGAAAAAGAAAATACACCGAAAAAAAAAATGGTAAATTGATTTTTATTTTTCACATTTATTTTCCTTTATCGATATTACATTTTTTTTATTATTATTATTTGGCGACAATTATTATTATTTGCACGCGTTTTCCATTCGTTTTCATAAGTTTTAAATTAGTTGAATGTCGCTAAAAATATATAACGCTGTAAGAATTCTTTTCATTTCGCTAAGCTTGCGAAATTTTTCGTTTAGTCGACATTTTTTTTTTCTTTTTTATTCTCCCATTGAAATAGATTTATACATGTATATTTAATTTATAATAATTATCAACTTTTATCTCGTTTGGGTATATAAACAATTTTTTTCTTCTTCATACAATATAAATTATGACTAAAAAAAAAATTGAAAAAGAAAAATTAAGTTAACATACTAGAAAATATTATCTTTGTTACAGCGAATGTTCAAGCGCAGGAATCATTAAAACCGAAATCTAGGAAGAGTATAGTATATTTACCTAAAATTACATTTTAAATCATTTAAAATTAGTTTCAAAATTGAGTAGGCTAAAGATGGTATAAATTAGTAAGTTGATTAGTAGTAATTCAGGGTTAGGAGTTTGAGAAAAATCGTGTTGCAAATTGTTTTACAAATTCAGTGTATTATTGTTAAAACGAATATTAATAAGTCAAAATGTAATTTTAAAAAAATTATTTAAAGTCCAAAAACATAGCTTTTAAAATTACAACTAAGGATACGAATAAATTATCAAATAAAACTGCGTAATAATAATAATTAGCATCATTAAATATCATTAATTTTTGATGCCATATCGTAAACAAAAAACCAAAAAAAAAAATTTAATTAAATACCACCCCGCATTAAATAAGTTTTAATTGAACGTGTCATTTTTAATTTCATTTGAGTAAAAGCTATATTTTTTTTTATGATTGATGTTTAGTTAAATTTACACGCGAAGCATTCAATCTAATTGCATTATTACCCAGCAGTAATAAAAATCTAATTTATTAATATACCTTCGGTGCATTAAAACCATTACGAGCTTTATGAATACCATATATCTTTTTTTTTTTTTTTCCCTCCACTGCTCAAAAAATAATTTAATCGTTAACTTTGAACGTGCGATGGGCTTATTAACGTGACTTAATTAATTAATTTTTTTTTTAATTTTGATTGGTTGAAGGTGATATCTGTCACACCATTGGATTATGATATTTTAGAAAGAGATTACAATCTATCGTCCGTTCGTTTTTGTCTTTTTTATTATTATTATTTTCCTTCTATCATCCTCTCTCGCCTTCTCTTTCTCCATCCTTCTGTCTCGTTCATGCGCTCTCACGAAAACGTTACTGTTGTTGTTGTTTTCTACTCTTCTCCGCTTCCCACCACTTGCGCTCGGGGCTCGTACAACGCGGCTTTAGTTCACGCGATTAAAGTACATTGTACGGTATTATTTATTTTATGATAATAAAACAATTTTTCAGCGGTATAAATGTCGTTGCCATTCAGCGATCTAGTTTTATTTACGTTTTATGGATGATCTCAGTTGATCGCTAAAATTCGAAATCGTAGGTTTAAGTTATTAAATTTAGATTACGATATTTGATTACCGTACTCAAAAACCATTCCATCTTTAAAAATCTAGTTTTTATCTTTAAAATTTCAGTTTTATCTTCAAAATTATTTCAGTTTTATTTCCAAAATATTAACTTTATCTGTTCTCGTCAGTTAGCTCACCTATATCGAAATGTCGTAGTTATCGATGGCCATAGATTAATCGATTATTGCTAAATAAGCGCTTACAAAATTTTATTGATTGTTATCGATATACTCGTACATTGATAATTAAGAAATTTCGATAGAGGTAAACTAACAGACGAATATCTTTTTTTTTTCTTCAAAATTTCAGTTTTATCTCAAACATTTCCAACTTTATCTTAAAAATTTCAGTTTTATTTTTAAAATCGCATTTACAGTATCCTTAATTTCAGCGTTTTCCACACACCTTATTTCCCTAATTCCTATTTAACGCGATTTTCGATAACGCTAAAATTGTTTCTCTGCCGTTGTACGAGAAAACCCCTCGAATGCTACATCTAAATATCTTCCAGATTAACATTTCGTTGTTATTATTATGACGACGATGCTATGCCACGTTCACGTTAACTCGAAGATGTATTAATTCATCCAGGCACGCGTAAATTAAAGATACGAACGAACCCAAGTATTATATCAAAAACGCCTAATATATATATAGAGAGAGAGAGCAAAGAGTTAGAGGGATGGAGGAGAAGAAGAAGAGTTGGGGTGGAGGAAATAGGATTTTGATTGATTGCAATTTCGACTTGTCAAAATCGAATTTTGCGCAGGCTCGCTGGAATTTCTCTTTTAATCCAAGCTCTCAGTTTCGGCGTTGTTATTGTCGCCGTCCCACTCGTTTTTCCCGCTCGCGCGCGCGCTATGTTCTCTGTTGTTGCCAGAGAGAAAGAGAGAGAGAGAGAGAAAAATATGATTTAGCTTTTCGGAAAAATCGTGTAATAGATACATGCATACATAGAGCCGAGCGAAGTATTATGCGTATATTTAAATTGGCAAGTTGCGTGTGGCGTAGGGGGGGGGGGCAGGGGGAGGGGCAGGGGGAGGGGAGTTGGTGTTTGTATGCAAGGCGTGAATTTAGTCGGAGTTTTATCTCGGGAATTCTATTTACGAGATGCCTAAATATCTTCTTTAAAATTGTTCGCTCGATTGTGATATGTAGGCGGACTTTTTAGCGAAATTCATCTACTTACTAACGGAGAGCTCTCTACTTCTACGGGTATAATACTAGTAGTGCAGCTTTCACGTATTGATTACAAAAGAACGAGTTTTAATAGAAAATTTTTGGAAGAGGAGGAGGGGATAAAAGGGAGGGGGAAGACGTGCTTTCGATATTTTTAATTACGCGCGAGATTTATTTATTAAAAAGTTTGTTTTTGTTTTTTTTTTTTTTTTGTTTTAACGAAAAAGTTTGTGGAGAAAAATTTATTAACAATACGTGGAGAGATTGAATAAATAGGTTTTCGAAACTCGGAGCGACTTAAGAAAATTTTGAATGAAAAGAAAAATTTAAGATGCGCGATGTTTTAATTATTATTTTATGGATCGATGAAAGAGAGAGAGAGAGGTTTAATAATTTAAAATGATGGGTTTTTTAAATTAGGGATTTGCCATCAGAAAAATCCAGTTTTCTTCGTTAATGAATTAGCGGAAATTAACATTTAATACGGTATTTATTTTGGTTCAAAAAAAAAAAAAACTTCTTTCATTTTAAAAACTGAATTTATTATGTGTAAAACTCTATTCTGTCGTCATCAAAACTTTAAAACAAGATTTTTTTAAATTGGGTTAATACAATAGGTGGAGAGATTGAATAAATGAGGGGCTGAGTTGAAAAGTGATCCTAGGGGCATTTTGTTAATTTTGAGTACAGTACTGGATACTCAGCCCCTCTAATAGCCTTACAAAATTTGAATGAACTTTTTGGTAATGAAGAAATGGTACAAAAAAAAAATAAATAAATAAATAAGATGCTCGGTTATATGAAACAAGATGAGAGCGAGAGTGGCTCAACGTTAAAATTATTATTAAGGCTTTGATTATGAAATTTGTACTTTGTTGTGATTTGTCACCAAGAAAAATCTTATTTTATTCTTGCTTTCACTTTGTTTTACAAACTATTTTTTTTTTTTAGAAAAAAAACTTGTTTATGTGTCGATATTTATCACCCCCCTCCCTCAAAAAAAAAAAAAGCTTTAAATCAAGATTTTTTTTTAGTCCTTAAATCTAGATTTAGAAATCCGGAATTACATTTTACAGAGAGCACAATAAACGTGTATTTTTTTACTATAATTATTAGGAAAACGATGAACAGTGTTGATAATTAAAAAGTTTTTATATTTTCCTGTATATTAATTTTTGGTTTTGAACGTTGTAAAAGTTTGATTTTTAAAGCTTGAATTTATGAATGTTATCGTGGATGTGCACATTTTCATCCCAACGTTTAATTTTTACGCTCACATTTTTAATAACCTAATTTATCACACATTTTACGTCACACATAATTATCATTAACCGTACTTAATTGCCAGCTAATTTGAATGTGACAGCGTAACATTTGTAAGAGTTAAATCGCGGTTTAATTAATTATTCAGCAGGTTTTTTTTCCATTTTAACTGGAGAAATAAATCAGAAACGTGGGTGTCGTTATTTTGTTCTACAGTAGTTAACAAGCTCAGAGGATAGTCAAACTTCTATATAACGAACATGAAGGAATGGGCAACTTGTTTGTCGTAGTACAGTACTCTCACTTGACGTTAGACGTTAACTAATATTAGCAGAAGTTTGTCAACAGTTGTGATTTTTAAATTGACATTTTCGTAAACGGTTGAACATATTTTCTTTTGGCTATGAATCAAAAAAATAATAAATAATAATCTTAAATATTTTGTAAGCTGTTTTTTTTTTTTTTTGTGCAGTTTAGGAAATTTTTAGTTAAGAGAGTGGTGATGGAACGAGGAAGATGGGCTATATCTGGTTCCTAGTTCGGGATCAAATGAGAGAAATGCAATTTGATTGCGTCGTAAATCAGTCTTTTTCTCTCTCTCTCTATTCCTTATTCATCCTCCCACGCACATTTCGAAGAGATATGCCAAAGACTGATCAAGTATAGGACCTCTCATCCACCCCCGATTTTCTCCCACCCACAACCGCAACCCTTACTCGCACTATTTTTTATTATTAATGCGCGCAGCTTCCTTTTCCACACACACACACACCAGAAAGAAAGAAAAAAAAAAGTTTTTGAAGGGATTGGAAAGCATTTTCAACGAAGACACGAACTCAATCGTTTGATCCGAAAAATTTATATACACAATCTTCATGCAAAAAAGGAGGGAGGGGATGGATTGAAAATGAAAAAAGGAGGAAATGGGATTCCTTTTTATTTTATATATATATTTTATCTGGAAAGAGAAGGGAAAAAAAAAAAATAAATATAAAAAAAAAAGTAAGTGAAAAAAATTTCGGGTTTTTTTCAATAGTATTTATTCTTCTTCATTGCGCAAGCGCGAATCTCTCCATTTTTACATCTTCTGGAGATGAAGTAAAAAGAAAGATGAAGAAAGAAAGAAAGAAAAAAAAATCGACAGGAAAACGCGAAAATTTCAAATCGAAGTCTAAATGAAATGTCTCTGAATTTGGCGCGTTTCCAATCGACAACCTTTTGTCGTTTGCCTTCACTTCCATTTTTTTTTTTTTTTTTTATATTTATATATAAATTTACAATTTTTTAAAGAAAAGGGAAGAAGAAGAAGAAGAAAAAAAATTATTACATAGAGAAAGATAGAGGGAAGAAATTGCGCAGTAGATCGTTGTGCGTTTACGCTTTTTCATAGAACAGGAAGTCTTCTCTCTCTTTTTTTTTTTTTTTTTATTTTATTTATTTATAATAATAATTTAGTAGCTAGGCGCTATTTAAGTTGGCCAAAATTTTCTTTAAAAAATACATCATATCGATCGGACAAGTTAGATGGAATGAAGTCGATCGAGAGAGAGCGCGAGGCTTTGTGATGCTGCGACTATATGCAAGGATTTTCTTGTTGTTTGTTATTGAAATTGGCAAAGTGAGGGGGGAGGAAGCGGGGGGGGGGGGGAGGGATGAAAAAGGAGGGGGGAGGAGTTGCACGAAGGCGTAAAAAAAAAAATGGGGACAAGAACAAAAATGTACGAAGAAGAAGAAAAAGAAAAAAAAATAATGATAATGAAAAGAGGGATTTCTTGAAACGTGATTTTCTGGGTTTGTAAAGTATCGATTTTTTATTTCTCGAGAAAGAGATAGAAAAAAAAAATATATATATATATATAATATTTTTATGTATTTTATATATATCAGCAGTGTGTCGGATGTTGTTTATATAGTGGTATCGTATCCTAAAAAAAAAAAAATAAATAAAGTTTAACTAGATATGCGCGCGCGTAGATGTACAGTATAAAATCGATAGTGAGTGTCGGGGTATAATATGTCATAACTTAAAAGTTGGAGGGGGAATTTTTTCGCGAAAAATATCATCACTTCATAACTGTAAATGCCATTGCCATGCATGTGCAGCACCCGACTAACTTTTGTTTGTTTTTACGTGGAAATAAAAAGTAAAGATTAAATTTTTTCGGGTTATAAAATTCTCTCTTTTCGAATCTGGTTTTAAGCAAAAGGAAATCGTCATTTTTTTTTTTACTTTTCTTTATATACATTTTTTTTTTTAAATCATTGAACTTATCTTTCTTTATTTACATTGAAAATAGTGGAAATATTTTTTTCTGAGGGAATTATTAAAGCATTTTTATTATTATTATTTTTTTACAAAAAGATAAAACTGTCTTGAGATGAGGCTGTCGTCTGCTCGTTGCGTGTATCAACCAATGAAAGACGAGGTTTGAGCGTTGACAGCCATTCTTGTCGTTTCGTCTTCTATTTGTCTATTGGAAAGCTCTATTCCCAGTTCCAATTGGTAGTTATTAACTTGGAACACGGGCTTGCGACAGATGAGATTTATTGTAAATCGGAATTTCAGTAATAATATAATTAAGCGATGTCTTAATAAATGATCTTTATTGCGGAGTAAAAATAATGAGTACAGTGACGTTGCGATGTTTTATTATAGTTGGCACTCGGTATAAATAAATGTACAGTTAAATACCACTTACTTGGCTTTAAATAAAATTTAAACACTGTCTAAGTGACTTCGGCAAACTGTCACGGTACTTTAATGTTCATTAATTACCGGTATGTTACTATAACCAGCCATACAATTCATCAAAACATAATTATTATACAAAGCAGTACCGGTTATTAGTTTTTAAGGGTCCTGGACATAGCTATTTATAGGGAAAAAATTATTAACCATCAAAAAGTAGTTTTTAAACATTTAAATGCATTTACTAAAATTAGCAATAAAAAAGGTTTCTACGCTCAAAAATACTTAATAAACTTGGAAAAACGATCTCCAAATTGTAGTTACATAGGAATTACATTGCCTACTCTTCAGAAGTTGGGGTGAAAAAAAGCATTCTCTGATCTATAAAATACTGTGTGAGCCACACAAATCAGTGACTAGACTCTACCAAACACACGACCCTAATCTGCTTTAAATTGTTTTTTTAAAAAACCCCTCTCTTAACATGCTTTCAGCTATGTAGATTTAGGTACATGTACTGCAATTTAATTTTAACAACTGCCGCGTTCTGTACATCCATACGTGATTCACATAACATGAAATTGTAAGTTACCTAATTGTTATTTACATAAAGTTGAATTAAAATCGTATATTATTTTAATTTAAAAAAAAAACGAATGAATGAGAATGAATGCATCTCTTTAAAAGCAATTAAAATTAAATAGTAGAAAGAAATTTTTTTTTTTATTATCTTTTTTTTTTTTTTTTTTTTAAAAATAATGTTTTTGCTAATTTATTCTCAATTCGTTTTATTTAAGACAAAAAAAAAACTATCTTACCAATTGAGCTTTATCTGTTAACTGGAATTTGTCTGGATGATTTCGGATTAACTTCGAAGAGTAGTGGTACGAGACTTATTTTTTTTTTATTATTTTTTTATTTTTTTTGAATAAGAACTTGTAAAAGTGGAGGAAGTTAATCTCAATCATGATTACAAAAAAAAAAAAAAAAAGATTTGAGCCGATGTTTGATTTCAAATGTCTTTAAACGAGACGCGCTTTCAGTCGGAATTTGTATTTTTTTTTACTTAGCATGGAGCTTAGACGAGCCTTATTTCTTCGATGTCGAATGTAGCTAAGACGTCATCTGTTTAATTTTTGTTTACATTAATTACGTTACCTGCGCTAATCATATACTTTTGGGATATTTTTTTGGGGGGGAGAGGGGATTGGTGCCATGTGTTTCACATTAACTGCATCGTCTCTCATCTTTTCATAATAATGCGCTGCCTCGTTTCAACAATAACAATGCATGAAAAGACGTCAAATTACACCGACTGCTCATTTCTATTTACCGGGATTTTCTTTTAAATACCGGCAACTCGTGTTTGAAACCGTTAACTCTTAATATGTAGAAAGGTAACGGAACCGGTAGTTCAAACGGCCGAATGTAGGGCCCTACACGCTCGAACGGCATAGAAGCCAGATCCATTAAAATTAATTTTTTGTGGAATAAACTTGCTCATTTCAATCAAACGTAGAAACTTTTAATGATTTAAAATCTCATATTTTATTATAATTTTGTTTGTTCAAATGTGCGTTTTGCATTATTTTTACAATAGACGGATCTTGTTTATTTTTTGATTGAGTTTTTTAAGCTAATTTCGCTTTGCGTTTGTCTATCTCGAATTTCGATTCCACAATTTTTTCTCCTCTTTTTTTTTATTTATTTATTTGGTAAATAATTTTCAATAATAGTTAGTTTTTCAGTCCAATTACGGTAACCATTTTTGAATTTCTTTGGAACTTTTATTAAATTTAATGACGGTGAGCAGAGTAAATTTTATTGTTAGCAAAAACTTCTAGAACAATAATAATTTGAAAACGCATCGTGAGATAAATTTTTTTTATATTAAATAACGATAATTGCGATAAGAAAAACACATGTAAAAAAAAAAAATTTTTTTTTTTGGCATAAAAAATTTCTGTTTTCTCATTAATTTGTTTTGGGGAGACGTCGTGTTGAGACAGTGGCGCCACTCGCGGCCGTTGATTAAGTTACACCGGAATTAACATTTTGTCCGTGTTCGCGGAGGTTACGCACCTACTTATTTTTCATTTATTTTATTTATTTATTTATTTTTTTTTTAATTTATTCATTTATTATTATTGTTTTCTTTTTATTTATGTAAACGAAAAATTCTTTGCAGCGAAAACTTTTATTTCTCTCATTCGTTTTTTTCTTTCCCATCAATTTCCACCAACTCCTTTATCATTTTTTTTTTTTTTTTTTATTCCTGTACATTTTTTTTTTATTATCTTATTTTAATAATAAGACTAGTGAGGGTATTTTATTTATTTATTTATTTTTTTTGATACACCTTTAACTCTCCAACCCCTGACACCTAATTAATAACGAAGACTATTAATCGACTTTTCTCTTATTTTAACCTTTCCGCAGCTCATTTTTCTTTTTTTCATGAATAACAAAAACGTATTGTTTTTTTTTTTATTTTTATGTTTGGTTGCTTTTAATATAGATGAGTGTAGTTTGGTCAGTTAGTCAACATACAAAGCGAAATGTCGGTAGAACGAAATTCAGATTCCGTTTTATCGAAAATTTTATTAAATGAAAATGCTCATATTACTAAGAAAAAATTTGCTCAAAATTAAATACATTTTTGCTCAGAATTAATTAAATTTTTTCTTAAAAATTAAGCACATTTTTAGTAAAAATTTAGAAGTTCGTGCTCACAATTAAATATGGAGCCTACTTGCTCAGAATTACGTATGTTTTTGCTAAGAATTAAATAAAATTTTCTTGCCATTTAAGTAAAAAATGTTTGCTCTCAAAATTTGGTAAAAACTTTCTCGAAAAATGGAAGAATTCCATTACAAATACATGTACATTGTATTAAAATTAAAGTAGAAAACAGTTCAGTTGAAGTTGAAGTTTCAAACACATTTTTCCTTACAAATCTTAAAAATTAAGCTTAAAAATCCACAATAAAACCTATTAGTGATTTCATAAAACCGAGAATTTCGTAATATTGACGTTTCGTTGTATCGACATTTTTCAATTCAAATGAAAATAAGAGTTGAAACAGCCCTCCGTAGACGAAAAAGAAAAAAAAAAAAATAACATGTTGGGAAGGGGGATGGAACACAACTAGGATAATGAATTTAAGATAATTTGAGATACCTGGTGTGATGTTGGCTCATCCTTCATACCGAAACTCTCTCTCTCACTCTCACTCTCTCTCTCAGCTCAGACTTTATTATTTCACTCGCTCTATTATTGTCAGGCATTCCACTTTTTGGAATTCATACTCACCTAACGTAGTAGACCTCCTTCATCTTCGTACCTCAGTGTCCGCCGTATTTAAATTGCGATGATATACGAGTGAACTGCGCCTCCTGTCTTTCGACCCAAATTGATCATATTGGTCAAGGAGGGTGGGCTGCCAAAATTCATACGGCCGGTTCGCCAGCAACAAACAATAACAATAGTTGTAAACTCGTTTCGAATTCAAAGCTGAGTCAATTTTTGCTCAAAATTAAGTAAAATCAAATAAAACTTTCTCACATTTAAGAAAAGTTTTCGTGGAAAATTATAGTAAACACTAGTTAAAAACCAATTAAAAGTTAGCCAATATTCAAAATGAAGATTGTTTATTTATTTTAATAATATCTAGTACTGTTTGAACGGCGATAAATTCTTTAGGGATCTTATGGCGCTTCTTTCGTACGTATTCTGGCATTGACCACAGTTGAGTATTATGCAGTCTGAAGGCGAACAAACGATAGACAATAATATTGTATAATACAGCGTAATGAATGCCAAGAGACTATGGAGATAGCGTTCGCTCGTTCATCTACATGGGGGATGCATCTCAAGACAGCGATTTATTAAGTGCAAACGAGCAGACGGATTGAGCCAGCAGCCCTTAGGCCCCTTACTTTACCCAACAAAAAAAGATAATATATTGCTCTGCTAGTTTTAGCCAAACGGCAGCGGTTAAATATTTAAATAGGGAGATGAAACGAGATTAATATAATACTCGTCTCGAGAGTAAGCCCTACGACAAAGAATTATTATTATTTTTAAGCTAAGTACTGTACATGTACTTTTATTTTGTTCTTTCTTTCTTGAATTTTATTGACCAATTTAAAAAAAAGATTTAACTTTGCAAATGAGATTAATTTTTTTGTATTACGGGTATTTTATATTATAATGCATAATATTAAATGGTCATTGAATATGTAATGAGCGGATAAACTTCAATTTGATTGAATCGTTGAACGATTCTGAAATACCTAAAACGAAGTTCGCATTTAAATTTATGTTCTAAACTTGCAAAAATTAAATCTAGTACAATGTACATGGGTTTGAAAAATAAATTCCCGTTTAAAATTAAGTAAATTTTTAATCAAAATTAAATAAAATCTCCAATCAAATGTACTCGTAAGTTGACTCTTTTTCCTCAAATTAAATAAAATTATTTGTTCTATATTTAAGTAGACTTTTAATTGAACTCGACATTGAAATCAATCCAATACGTGTAGCCTACATAGTTTAAAAAAGAAATGTAATTGGTCCAAAATTAAATAAATTTTAAAAATCAAAATTAAGTTAACTCTTTCTCCCAAATTAAAATAAATTAAGTAAATTCGTGATCCTGATATAGATTTAAAAAAAAAACAACAGGTAAAAATTAATGTGCGTTAATTAATTATCCATTAATTCACGGGAAATACTTTTCAAATACTTTAATCAAAAATTAAGTAGGCTGTCGAACAGCAAACTCTTTCTCAAAAAATTCAAAAATAATAATAATCAATACCGTATCAATAAAAATTATAGTGGTTTTCAAACAATGTTAATAATTATGTGCAATACAGTATTATTATATTCTGCTATTGTTTTTATTTGTAATTATATAATTTATTTCGCGAGCGGTTTTTATTTATCTTTTTCTCTTAAATGTACTTGATTTTGGACTTACGAGGTATTTACGAGCGGACCATCGATAAAAAAAAAACCTATTTTAAAAATACATTTTATGATACGTTTATATAATTGCGTATTTTGTCTGAGGAGTTTTCAAACACTTTTAAAGCGGCGAATCTTGGGCGTAATTTTTTTTATTCTATACATTGGTACGAACAGCTACTTTGATCTTAGAAAGTTGCAGCAGCATCGTTTGAGATAGATAAAGAAAAAGAAAAAAAAACAGCGAACATTTTATCTTGATTTCACGAAAAAATGTAGTCGGATCAACAACAAACAACACTAAAAAAAAAGAAAAACGAAAAAAAAAAAAACAGATATCTACAGTGTCGAAAGTAAGAATTTTTTTTGTGTGTGTATTGGTACTGAAACTAAACCAAGCAGTATAAAAAAACTGGTGTTTGTTGTTCTTGTCCACTCATATCATTTTCTATTCGGACATATAATAATAATAAAAATAAAAAAAAGATGCTGTAACGAATGCAGACCCGGATTTACTGAGAAAAAAATTTGGTGACGAAGAGTGTGTGGGGGGAAAAAGAAGGCAAAAAAAAATGCCAAAGATGTCAATATAGATGGCAGCTGAGACTGAGACACTTTTGGGTTGTGCGATTGCAACACGCAAATAGCATCTAGGAGCGGCGGCGGCGGCAACAACACTTCCCATATGACGTCAATTCCGAGTGAGGAGATAAGAGCGAAAACGCAGCCAACTGGACGGATTTACTGCTGCGAGTCTATGCATTACTTTATAAACTTATATCGATCCACATCTCTTTTTTCTTTTTCTTCCTTTTATTTATTATTTTCAAATATACTAAAAGTTATATAGAGTTGTCATCGCTTTTCATCTTCCAAACTTCAATAAAATTCCCCGAGTTTTATAGGCCTTTGCCACACGTTTGCATCATTATTACTCTTACTAACAACGATTAGTTACCTCGTAAATACCTTTTATTTTTCTGCTCTTTTCTGTCAATTATTTTATTGAAGCGTTTAAGGTTTTTTTTGATTTCGAAATTTTCCTACTTACCATCAATACTGCGGCTTTAATATTACTGCTTTGAAATTGTTAATACACAGCCTACATACTGTACTGTACAATTATTATACATTAATATGCATCCATTTATACTACAGTGAAACCTCTATTTCGAGACCACCGTTGGGACCGACAAAAAGTGGTCTTCAAGTGGATGTGGTCTTCAAATAGAATTTTTTTTTTTTCAAATGATTATTTTCCTGTAATTAAAATTGTAATTTTGTGATCAGACACTTTTTGAGTAGAATTCTATTAGTAGAAATCGTACAGAAGTATAAGAACTTTATTAATTCAACCATATTCCACCGTTGACTCACAAAATTATCATCTGCGAGTGCGCAGAATGCTACTGCGCAGCATCTCAGCGGTCTTGTAATGGAGGTCTCTATTGAAAATGGGCCATAAAATGCGTGGGCATGGTCATACAGTAGAGGTGGTCCAGGATTAGAGGTGCATTAACTTGGGAAAACCGGAGGGACGTTTTTGAGGTGGTTTCCAAGTAGAGGTGTTCTTGAATTGGAGGTGGTCGCGAGTAGAGGTTTTACTGTAATAACAAAAGTTTTATTTTAAGAAGAACAGGTATTATAATTATCAGGAGATTCACGAAAAATGACGTTATAACCAAGTTCTACTGTGAAATATATACTATGCACGAAGTAAACGTAAAAGTAGGAGCTAAATTCATAATTTAAGATTTTTATAAGCGTTTGCAGCATGTAACCAACTCTTATATTTTTCTTAATAATACAGTACAGTAGTTAGTCTTACGTTCCATTCATTTACATAATAATCTGAACATCCAAAAACCTTTTATTTTTGTTTTTATTATTTTATTTCGATAACTTTTTTTTTTTTTTTTTTTTAAAAAAAGTTTGAAATGAAGAGCAGGTGTATATATTTTTCTAATTCACGGTGTTAGTTGTGTATTATTTTCGATTCAAAAATAACACTTTGTGTTTTCTTTCTGATGATGCGTTTCATGTTATGTATTATTCTTTTTTCTTCTCGTACGTGTTGTGTGGCTAGTAATTTGCATGCATTCATCGTCATTTCACCGACATCGCGTGATAGATAATTGAATCTAAAGAAATGATTTATAGTTACCTGATTTTTTTTTCTTCTATTTCTATTTCTTTCTTTTCTTTTCTTTTGGATACCGGTAGTAGGATTGCTTTTCCTTAAAGCGATCGCTTATCTGTTGAAATAGTGAATGAATCGATGACAAAAACAGAGAGAAGCTCGAATTTATTGAGAACACATCTGCTCGGAGAACAATAATGGCGGTGAAATGAGCGCTTGGGTTTTTAGTCCCCTTTCCTTTCCCCAATTGACTCGGAATAGAACGAGTTAGATGACAGATGAGTCGTAAAATGTAAAGAATGAAAGACACGCTATTTAGTACATAAGAGGTCACGTAAATTAGGCCAAGGTTATGGCCAATGCTGCATCAGCTTTCTCTGGCCAAATTCCCCTTCGTTTCATCGGTGATCAATACTGTAATAATTATCTCTCCATTTATTTAGTACTAGTTTACCATTTTATAAATATTAGTACAGTATCTAATATCTGTAAAAAAAAAAGTCGACTTAAAATGTATGCAGTATTTCGTTGAATACCAGATGATCTTCGGTTTGCAAGGATCTCAGTAGGTTAAACCATGCGACTAAATCTATGACATTGTGGTGATTAAACTTACCTGTTAAACTTGTTTAAGTACTTTTTTTTATTTTATTTGTTTTAAAAATCTATTTTAGGGAAATTTAATCGAGATAGAGATATTAAATCGCTTTAAACCCCAGTAGATCTAGTTTTGTTTAATCCTGGGTTTGCAATGATCCGAGTGTGTGAATAATCTTTGCAGTGGCTACCAATAAAAATTAAAATATACTTAGAACCTTGCTTTGAATCTTAGACGCGTTCCCTTTAAAAAAAAACGATTCACAGCGAAAATTGATATTTCTAAAACTAAACAACAACAAAAAAATTAATTACAAAATTAATATTTAACATAAAAATGCATGAAATTGATTAGTTCAAAGTTCTGATGTAAAATAATAAAATAGCAATTGATAACACTGTAAATAGAAATTATAAAATTGAAAATTTTATATGGAAAAAATTCAAAGCGATCCGTAAATCCTATAATTTTTTTTGAAATCAAGATTTAATCTTTAAAAAAAAAAACTAACACATATTATACTATAAATGCGATGGCAAGTTGTGAGTTATTTTTAGCCTTTATAAATTTTGAATGTAGCATTTTGACCGTAAATGAAAATTTATGTACTGTTTACGTATCGAGCGAAGGCTTTTGGAATTCATCATGAATATTTAACGAAAAGCTTTGATCCGGTGGATTGAATCCGGGTGCGGCGGATGAATTGGACGTTCGCACCGGGGCGAATAATTTTCAACCGCTAGTTAATTACTTTTAAGATAATTCTGTTTACGGCGCGTAAAACTCTCGCGCGCGTAAATGCAAATGCTCAAAGTTTTAGTTTCATTTAATTGTTAATTGAATTGAAAAGTCTAATTCTCTCTCCTAACAAATTCTCTTTGAAAATTTAATCTACGCATATAAAACCAAAAAAAAAAAAATAGCAGATAGAAATAGAAATGGTATTTTCTTTTTTGTGTGTGTGTGGATTAACAAAAGGTATTTTATAAATAATTTACTGAACGTGAATCGCAACGAGAAAATGGCTTATTTTTTTTTTGTACCTCAGTTCGAAGTTTTTTTTTTGATTGATTTATTGATTTCGGCGATGACGTTTATGGCGATGTTAAAGTAACAAAATATGAGATATCAAATGACTATTATTATTTTTCGATAAATCTTGTTTGCTGTCATTCTTGCCGCGCTAAATTTCATTGTATTCACACACACAAATTGCTTCTTTTTCTACCGGATGAATCAACAGCGTTTGTGTTTTTATTTGCGTTGATATTTTTGTTTTTTAAAGGGGGTTTTTTTTTTAGGTTTTATTAAGCGAGATCAAAGTTCCACGAACAAGATTCAAATATTAAAACCTCTCTCGATGGCATGTAACAAGATTGAAAGTATTGGAACCCGTAGTGTAAAATTAAACGACGGCGATTGAAACAGCGCAATAGTCCATTAAGTGGTTCATTATTTTAGGCACCCAGTTCCAAACGGGAGAATTGAATGTTTGAGTGATTATAATAATTAAACACAACTGTTGGCTTTATTCTTCGTGAATGAATAAGGTTATTGTTTTACGATCAGCTGTATATACCTTTTATTTGCTCATCTTATGTATTTTTTTTTTAGAAAAAGCGATTAGTGTTGTTCGCTTAGAAGGGGCACTTTTCATCAAAATAGCCGCAAAAGACCTACTTTGTTTTTGAAATGTATTCTTAAGTACATCCTCTGCTTTCAACCTTCGCGTCTAAGTGCCCATTTAAAACGCGCTTTACACCCAGCGCCCTTCTCTGTCAACGTTAAAAACAATAGCCTTTTTTTTCTTTTTTTAGTTGGTTAGTTTTGCGAAAGGGTCCATTTCGTGTTTATTTACATACAGTAGGATAGATTTAGAAAGTTAAAATTGCAATTTTAATATTTATCTAAAGAATTTTTCTTCATGTGTTTCGAATGAACTGAGCCAGGAGATTAATGTTGTTTAACCATGGACATAATAACGTCTTTACAACTTTGCGTGCAATTTTTTTTGATAGTTTGTATACGGTACCGGTATGTATTTTATTTTTTAAAAAAAAAATAAAGTCATAGTATTCATCCGAATGATAGATTAGGGAAGTATATAAGACATAATATATTTGACAGTGTAACGCGAAAAGTCAAGTGTGAAATAGACTAATGGAAGCTTTTAATAACGGCAGAAAAATAAGATAAATCGCTTTCGGCCTTCACCCAAATAATAAAATAGTCTTTCAATCAAAATGCGTTTCATCTTCTTTGACTAAATAGGAAGAGTCAAATACTTTGAGCGTAAATTTTCTTTTTAACAACAATAATAATTATGATATATCATCCATTACGGTATTATTAAAGCTTCAAAGTATACTCTATTAGTATTATATAAACATCACGGTTTTTACGACACATATAAAGCGTTAATATTTAAAAATGAATTGAATTAACTCTTAAACTTTTATCTAGTTTTTTTTTTTTTTTTAATATCAAAAATAAAAAATGAAGTTGTGTTTGTTTGATAATTTAATTGCATCAAATAATTAACTGGGAACAGAATTTTGTAACATTAATTTAATTTATTTTTTTTAAGTGACATTGTGTAATGGTAAATATCAATTACAGTGTTGTAATTTCATTAGTTTTAGCAGATTTTTTAATTCTTATAGCAATTATTATTTATTGAATGCATGCAAACTTTTCTTTAAAAAAAATTCAGTTTAATTTAAATTTTTGTTATTTTAATAGCCTTTGCAATTATTATTCTCACAGACATAATTAGCGTAATAACAATTGCTACATTAAAAATGCATTACACTGGTATTTTTTTTTTAAATTATGAAAATACATGTAAATAATTTTTTTTTTAAATGTGAATCCATTTTAAATTTTTTTAGTTTAGGCTGAGAATGAAACCTATTAAGTTGAAGTTAATCTTTGTTCGTATGTTATTTAAATAATAAAAACAAACTTTTTATGAACGGACATATGAAATTAATTTACCTGTTTGATACTTGGACAAGGTCTTGATTGACAAGGTAGAACCGCAGTATCCTCTGTTGTTTATAAAGCATTGTCGAGGACCTTAAAAATTGACCGGAGTGACCGGTATAATAATAACTTTTTTACGCGTGATCTTAACTTTTGATAAAATATGGCTCGGACTTTTCAATTTACGCCTCTGCTTCCTAACGGTATCGCCAACTCGACACATCTGTTTCCACCAAGACGCTTTTTCTTTTCTTCTTCTATACTGTACACTGTTTTTAATCGCGAATCCCAACTCAAATATTGAACCAATTACTAACGCCAAAAATGAATTAACCTTGGAAGTGACTGAGATTGTTATTAATGGTTTTTTTTTCTTCCCCCCAGCTTCTTCTTCTTTCCCTTTCTTGACTTTAAAAATACTGATCGGCATTATAACCACCATAAACTTAAACCCTATCATAATTTACGGTATATCATTTTTTTTTTTTTTTTTTGACAGGTCAGGAGGATGTGTATGCATGATCCATATGTTGGTCAAGTCAAGTTCATACCTCTTCGTGCCCTATTTCATCTGGGGGGAAAAAGCTATTCTGTGTGTACTCTGATGACTTTGCATTTAATATCATCCCTTTGATTTTTTTAAGGCTTTTCACCTAAAAACGAGGTAAATTGAATAATACTCTTTCGCAATTTCTTATCCGTTTTTTTTTTCTTTTATTTTTTCTTATGTAGCTGTTTTTTTAAGAGAAGAACTTTACATCACAATCAACGCCGACAATAATTGCTATTCTACAATTCGATCTACAAATATCTTCATGCTGTAAGTAAAATACATTGACAATAGTACTATTTTATCGCGCTCGAAGTTGGGGATTTTTTAAGGTAACATTAAAAAAAATTTGTAAAGGAATTTGTATTAGTATTCTATTGGGGATATTACTGTACTGTATATAGCAGAACGCGATTTGGGACGTTTTTCTCTCGGGAGCTATTCCATCGGATTTGGGGATAGCCTTACATTTGACTAAGATAAATGAATTCACACATTGTCGCTACTAACTATGGAAAGTGACGACTTGGAGGGGGGTTTTTTTTATTGAAACAGTATAATTATTATATAAAATTAATCGCTAAATATAAAATAGGTTTCATTCTTTAGAAGCTTAGATTTTTTACAAGTGAAATGTCATCGAGACTAAGGAAAAATAAATTATTTTTGAAAATTTATTTGTATATTGAAAGTTGAGTCTTAAAATCTAGTTTTAAGTTACATTTTCGATCAGGATTTCAAGATTTATTGGTTTTGATTTTGCCCAAAAAAAAGTTATTTCTTTAAAGATAAAGACCCAGTTACCGGTATTTAGTTCGTGTTGAATTTTACTTACAATTTATTAAATGACTTCCAGCATTAACCAGTTAGCTCCATAAATTCTTAAAATGGGAGATAAAACTTTTTGAGTGTTGAGAATTCCAAATTTATTTTGTGATTTTAATTTTAAGCACAATTAAGGAGCATTTTTTTAAGCTCTTTTGAAGCAAGAACGAGCCAGCTTCAAAATCAAATTTCACTCCTAATTCAAATGATATTTTAACAAGTACATTTCAGTCATACACGTGTTAATAAATGAGGTAAACAAATCTCCCTTAAGTTGAAAAATGATTGTTTCAAACGCTTTTTTAGTTTGTTTATTTGTCAAAACCAACATTACTGGACTTACCTAACTATTGCTGCAATCCATGAATTCTGCTTACATTTTTTTTTCAAAAATCAATAATGCTATTTATTTATAAATAGAAATCATTTTTACGCATTTTGGAAGGCGTATTTAAAATCATTTTTTTTTTTTTTAAAAAAAAGCAAACCAGCTATTACCGGTATTTAAAAATTGCCACTATAAATAAATTTATTGATCCAGTTGCGTTGCGGTTGATGCATACCTCGTAGAGTTAAAATTCAACTCGGGTTATTTACAGCCGCATTTCTATAACAATAATAATTATTCTATTTATTTTTTTATTGTTTTTTTTTTTTAAAAAAAAAAAAAAAGCTAAAAGAATGTCTCGTAGATTAATCTTATCTTTACTAGACCAAGACTTTGAGATTTGAGCATTTCAATTACATGGCTGATTTATGACGTATCTGATTGGTTAAACGCGAGGAATTTTTGAAATCGCTGAGTAGCACTCAACACTCACAACATTAGATTGTCGTTTTCTAACTCTGGGCTTGAAGAACAATTGCCTGCTCGAATTTAGCTTTGGCTTTCGAGAGGCTTTTGTGCGCTTCATTTTCTTTTAAAGAAAAAACAAATAACCCGGAATAAATCTTAGTCGAGTTGCATCACTCCACTTTTAGTCTACATTATTGTTACCAGCAAATTTTATTTAAAAATAAAAATCCTTAAAAAATGCTGTCGATGTTTATACTGTATACACTGAGTAAGGTACTTAATTTCAAGATGTTTACTTAAATGATTTTTAAGAGAGAGTTGTTTACGTTTGAATAGGTAAAATTTTTTTTAAAAATGATGATATTAAGTTTAATAAACTATTTCCGACAACTGACCCGCTAGGTGAGACACCTTTAACACGCTGGCTAAAATTATCCAGTATGAAAAGAAGCTGCTCTTATTAATCAATCATCTGACGCGCGCATTAACAATATTACTTGAAGAAAAAAAAAAAAGCTGTCGACGTGACGTCAGAATTAACGTCGAAACCTAAAAGGGCTTTTAATCCCTAAGATAAGATTAAAAAAAAATTCTTCTTTAAGCCTTTTTTTCTTCGTTTCTTCTTCTCAATAGATGTCGGTCGGCATTGCACGAAACGAAGAATTTTCTCTGTAAAAAGTTGAAAATATTTGAAACATTTTTCAAACAAAAATCGAAACATGTGGACGAAAATATTATTATTTTTACCCATGTTTGAACGCGGCTCGCGCTTTTTGACTATACCGTAGATGCAGCAGCAGCGGCTGATTTTTCCAAGGGGTATTTCGTTTGTTATAAGCTGTTAAGCTAAGGGTTAGTTGTTCTTCTGTCACCATGTGTTCACCATGTAGGACACCGATCAATCTTTTTCACGTGATAGCTGTGGCGTATTCATTTCCAACAACCCAGTACATCCACTTTCCACTTATTTAGCTACTTTCAAGAAAAAGTCCCTGCGCTTTTTATTTTTTTTTGTGACTTTTTCCTGCTGCTCCCATCAAAAATATTATAATGGAATCTTTAAATATAAACAAGAACATGAATGAAATAAAAGGTGGGAAGCACATTTTGAGTAGGAAAAATTTTTTGACATGAGGAAGAAAAAAAAATTACAGTATGTGTGACATTTGAAACGACAGAAGTTTTAAAATTTTTATAAAAGTTGAACGTGTGTCTAACTAATACTTTCGAGTCAATAACGTTGAAATTATTCGTTAAATAATAATATTACTGTATAATATTATAAAGTATTTTTTTTTTAGGTTTAAAAATTAAATTTCGAATTGATAGATTTTTAATACTGTTTGATAGGCGCGAAGTAGTAAAAATTTTTTTGGGGAACGAACGTTGTTAGTATTGAGGAATTTTTCAGTATAACGAAATTTTGGTTAGTATTCAGTTTTTATATTATGAGATAAAGTTTGCCACTTTAACGAAATTTTTAACAGATAAAAAAAAGCAATTTTTAAGTTTTTGAAATAATTAAATGGTTTCGTTTTGAGATTTTCAAACAGTCTCATTTTACATCGAATTTTAAAATATTTTGCATTTTAAATAAGTTTTTTTTAATGTTTTCTATTTAAAACTTTAATTATTTTTTTTAGTATTTCTCTTTTTAAAACCTTTTCTTAAATAATTGTAATCATTTTTTTTTAAAAAAAAAGTATTTTCCATTCTAAATTAATTTCTTGATTATTTCCCATTCTAAATCAAATGTAGGAATATGTTTCATTTTAACATTATTGTTTTAATTTATTTCCGTTCTAATCAATTTTTTGAATATTTTTTAGTTTTAATCAATTTTTTGAATATTTTTTAGTTTTAATCAATTTTTTGAATATTTTTTAGTTTTAATCAATTTTTTGAAATATATTTTACTTTAACAAGTGTTAAATACATGTATTATTCATAGGTGGAGTCAGATGAAACCCTTAAATATTTATATACTCGTAATATCGTATATCAGCTTTTTAAGGTTTTCAAACTAACGCTATTGTTATTTTTATAAAAACAGATTATGATGTGGCTATGGAAAAGAGATTAAAAATTTAAAAGACAAAAATTAGGCGAATCAAGTTTTTTTTTTTAAAAAAACATATTGTTTGATCTTTTTTCAAATTTATTATTTTATACAACTTTTACTGCAATTACGAATTTACTTTCAGTTTATTAGAGCCGTGAAAAGATGTCACATTTTAATAGTTTAATCATAATAATATTTAAATTACGTACACTATTATCATGATGAACATTTTTTAATTGATTTTTTTCTTTCTTATAACATAAAAAAAAAATTATGGAAAAAATATTTTTTTTTTATTTATTAACATGATAAAGGCATTATCTTTTCATTCGCAGTTCTCTCCTTACTCACTTTAAAAGACTTGAGTTTTCCAGTATGTAGAATATTTTCAAAACTTCTTGTTTCTAATCAAACGAGTAGAAATTTTCGTGACACTCATTGTTATCGAAGGTGAATGCTTGTTTGATATTGACGTGACGTGTCGTTATGATGGCGGCCTCCGTGTGAATAGACAGAGGACCCACCGCTGTGTGTCACTATCATCGTGATAGAGCTACTTTTGTGCATTTTACAATTACTTTTTTTTTTTATATTATTATTATTATTATGAATTTTTAGTCTGGAACACTCGGCTTGTCAATCTGAAATATAAATAAAAGAAAAGGAAAAATAGAGTAAGCATGACATTTCAGAAACGTTTTTCCGTCGTCTTCATTAACTTTTACTTAAAAAAGATTTTCGGGACAGGTTGAAATCTTTATTTAAAAATTTTAATAATAAAAGTACAGTATATCCCTCGGTTCTACGCCGGGATTACCTGCTCTAGAAAACGCGTATAACGAGACCAGAATTTAATAATTCTAATTAGTGGGGGAGTCAAAGAGAAAGAAAGAGATCTCAAATCAAAACAATTGAATCACCTATCGATAACTTAAATTTGTATTGGCGCTTGGTCCACCGCTATTTCTACAAATTGATTTTGTGTACTGTAGTAACTCGTATTTCGTTGCAGTTAATTGTGACCCTAAGTTTGTTAATAGTGACGCGTAATTAATAACTAAATAAAGGACGCCTGGAGTGTATTTATATGGCAATAAATAGTCGATTACGCAGGAAAAAAATTGAATACTGTATAATAAAACGATGACAGAGTAGTTAATTACTAGAATACTGTAATAGAATTAGGATTTAATGGGCAACCCTTCTCTAATTAGGCTATTAAATTGATGGCTAACTGCTACACAGTACTGTATTGATACAACGCGTCTACGATATTTCCACATCTTCAATCTAAAAAAAAAATCATAGTTCGAGATATTGTGAAGCTTAACAATTGCATTTTTACTTAAACCTTAAAGACATTTTTTATTATTCTTTATTTCCGTACATTTAATTTTTTTTTATTATTTTTTTTTTTTTTTGGGAATTAAGTAGATAACTTTTTTTTCACTTTTTCAGTTAAAGGATGTTCTTTATAAATAAAAAAGTCGACTATTGACTGGTGCAAAATTTGTGAAAATGCAGAATTTAATTTGTATGATATTCAACAAATAGCGTTAATTCAATTATAGGTTAAATTCGAGGTACCAAGAAGATTCTTAAAATGACTCAAATGAGTGTAATTTATTTTGCTCGTCTATTTCGAGTTGAATAATAATTAGTAAATTATTTGTCCGATAATTTATTATCTTTTTTGCAGTGTTTATTGGGTTCTTAAAAGAGCATTTTTAATCCTCCATTTAATGCAAAATCAAGATTTAAATGTTTGCCCTGCTTCATGCAAACCACATTTTTACATGCAAATTTGATTGATTCATGCGTAAATGAACAGAAAATAAGTGAGAAAAAGAAAATATAATTTAGCTTGAAAAATGATTGTTTTAGACGTTTAGGGAATATAATTAGAAAAAATGGGAGTTACCTGCTTATTGCTGCAGGCTCTTCAATTAATAAAATATTGTATCCATTTGCGCGAGAACTTCGTTGTAGAAAATTCTTAGGTGTACAGTAGTTAAAATTCACAAAAGTTGATCTAGCGAAAAAAAATAATTACAATGAATTTGTAAATAAATTTGTTAATAATTCTTTTATATTTGCATAAAATTATATGTTTTAAGCAAATTTTATAAATTGGGAATTCATTAATTTATACGTAGTTTTGGAATTGTCTCCAGCAAAGTACTATAGAACGCGACCATATTTTATTTTAGCCATTAGAAATTGATCAAAATAATTACATTGCTTTCTTTCACAGTTATTTTTTCTTTAGAACATTGAATTTAAAAAAAAAATAAATAAATAAACACGAAAAAGATGCATCAGCAATAAATTTTTGAAACATCACTGTAACGTACACTTTTGTTGACATTGACTTTGCTTTCTTATGGCACACAATGATATTTAATTCATTACAAGGAAAACCGCGGGGAAACCGTTGTATAATTTTAAATAATTCTCTCTTTCTCCTCTCAATGTTGTTTCTACTAATATTTTTTTTTTCTTTCTTTTTTTCGTGAAGAAGAATTTTTGAGGTGTGGGCGTATAATTGGCATCGAAACATTTTTTGCATTGTTAAAAATTCGGACGGGCAGTGAATATTTTTTTTTTCTTCTTTCTTATTATTATCTCTGGGATTCATCTCGAAACCTGATTTGACGTGATGAGGACTTCTCCACCCACCCACCCATCCACCATGTTTCCACTTCTCCTTCTTCACTATTTTTCTTATCTAGATTAATTAAATTCAACCGGGTTCAACAAAATTACAATTTTTTTTTTTAAACTCACTTTACTAACTAATAAGCACTTCATATTTTTTTCTTCTTTCTCTCTCGCTTTTTTTTTTCTTAGAAATATTTAAGTTTATGCGCAAAATTTTTTTTTAATTGAAAATTTGTTTCGGTAATAACGAACGCGTGTGGAAGCGCAACAACAACAAAAAAAATAATAATGCGACGTTAAAGGTAGTCCCTCGTTTTACGCGGTTTCATAAGGTCTGCGAAAAATTGGTGGATTTGGAAAAGCCAAACAAAACTTGAGTTCTAAACACGAGGAATTTGCGATAACACTTGGTCCACTATAGCTCTATTATTTATTTATTCACAATGTGTTTATGCCCCGCATACCCGGATGAAAATTTTCGAATTGTCAGCGTTAAAGAGCGTCCAAAATTGGGCCTATAAAACGCATTCCTGGTTCTCTGGACCAGTTTTCAGCTCAACTGACATTCAGGTACATATATTCACGCTTACAATTCAGCTGAGTTATGTCTACCTAAGGAGTAAAATTAAAGCCGAATCAACCACATACATGAAAGCCCTACTATAATAATTTTACACTGCTCTCTGTTCCAAGTTCCAACAGAAATTTCGTGCGTTCGAAACCGTGTAAAACGAGGGATTGCTCGTTTCGTAAAGCGAAGTGAGGTGATAAAATAAAGGTGCTATGTTTCTCGTTAAATTATAACGAGTTAGTTGATAAAAAAAAGAAAATGTGTCGGTGGTAGGCAGGCGAATGGGGGGTTTGATTTAACGGCGGGATACCTGGATGTACGCGTGGCCACTCCTCGGTGGCGCTGCCATCATGGCATGCCAACTATTGTAAATGGCAGTTTGTAAAGTCGACATGACAGGACTCAACTGAGAGTATTGGTATATTAAGGAGGAGAGAGATTTTCGCTTCATCACCGTGACTCACTCGCTCGTCCAAGATGAGCCAGCAGCCACCATCGTGAATTTTAACTCTACCGAATCTCTCTCTCTCTAGCCTTTAAAAAAAATATATTCCCTATTTTTTTTTCATACTTTGCAACGGTTTTTTTTTTTTTATTTTAATTTGGGGGGGAACTTTTTTCATCATGGAAACTCCGCAATATGCATGAGATGCGTTTTGATATGCCACAGTGAACTACAGTTTTTTTTTTTTTGCCTTTAGTTTTTTTTTTTTTTTGGGCTGAAGATAATTGTATAGTTAATAGGAAAATATCCGTATAAAATCCGGCAAGCAGGCTTTACAAATTTTAAGGAGAAAAAATTATTCTTCCTTTTTTTTTATACTGATTTTATTATATTTTTTTTTCTAGTGAGAGAAAAAGTTTATGAAGTAGATTTAAATTTTTTTTTTTTTACTGTCATATTAAATACTTTGAAGTATCTATTAAAAAGTGTGTTTTTTTTTAAGAAACGAAAAAAAAAAAAAACCGTGTTTAGATAACATTCTTACGAACTTTATTTGTACGGTAATAAATGACGTAGGCAAAGACATTTTTGCACCATCACTATTGTTACCCAAACTATTCATTCTTGACATTTTTTTTTGAAGCTTTCTATTTTTTTTTATTATTATTATTTTTTTATTAGGAAAATAATGTCTTGATGGCAATTTATGGATAATTATAATCAATGAGATAATTAAGATAGTTAATTTTACAAGCATATTTAAGAAAAAATAGTACTAGAAGGTCAAATTTTAATTCAACAAAACAAAACAAAAAACTTTGTTGTGATTGGTTACATTTATAATAAAGCCTTTTTTGACTGTTTTTTGCTGTTTATAAAGAAATTATAACAGCAATAAAAGCTCCTTAAAACGATTATTATACTGGTAGTAAGACCTCATTAGAACGAACTTAAGTGAAAATCTCCCGGGCAATACAAAATTCTTATTTAAAGTTAAAAGTTTAATGTAAAAATTGTTAGTTTATAATAATAATTTATGTCACAAAATTTTATAAAATACAGTGCTTCATAACTCTCAAAATTCCCCTTAGTTTTTGGTGGGTTTGGCAAAACCACATAAACAATAATTTTGACCATTTTTGTTTGTGAACAAGTAAACCAACAAACTAGTAAATCCTGAAAACTACAGTTTATTAAGCCAAGTTACTGTTTATTTAGGCAAAATTTCATATGTAGGATTTATTTAAACTTTTAAAGAAATATTTTTATGCTACAATTATTGAAAGGTTTGACTACATATTAAATGAAAATACAGCATTTGAATACTATGCCGAATTTTCCCTTCCAACTTTTTATTACAGTTAAAATGAGGCAATAGAGTGGTTTTTAAAATGATTTTGACATTTTGAGGTGTAATTTGCACAAAATTCATTTTTTTTTTCCTTATAATTTTTTTCTAGAAGACGTGTTAATCTCGGAAAAAGAAGAAGAAGAAAAAGAAGAAGTGACATGTAAAGCCGAGCGGACGGACCCATCTCGCATTTGCGCAAATGGACAATGACGACCGGACATTAATTCGGAAGAGCCAAAGCGGGGGTTTAAAGTGGTGCCCCCTGGTGAGTGCAGCTACACGTGTCTTTTTTTATTATTATTTTTATTAAGATGTGTGCACGTGCATCTTGTGTTGAAAGACATCCCAAACTTACTCCCAGCTCCCCCCCATCCCCCATCCAACCCCAGCACACACACCTACTCTCTCTTCGTAATACAAACCGGATATGTGAAAGATTAAAGTCAATAAATGTAGACGTTAGGTCTTCAAACCGATTTTGGCGTTTTTACAACTAGGAAAAATTTTGATTGACATGTGACTAGAAGAATGGGCCCGAAAAATATAAAAGTTTTAACATGTAGACGAACATGCAACAACTTTTGTTAAGCTATAGTGGGACCCAAAAAAAAATATATATATATATAAAGGAGGAAGGATTGAGAATTTTTTTTTTAAATACAGTATACCATAATAATTTGAACACCGTGTTAAAGATATCTTGGATAACGCGGTCTTGGTTATACGCGATTTCGTCATAACGCGTATCCATTTCAAGAAAAATTTACTGGGTTAAAATAATGCGAACGAAATTTTCCAAGTTCTTCTATAAACTAGGGATATTTTAAATAGTTACAACATGTAAGCCAAGTACTTATAGTAATCTTAAGAGTTAATTAAAACAAAAAACATTTTATTTGAATATTCCACTAAGACATTTTCGTAATTATTAGCAAAACAGAAATTTCAAGATACAGTTACGGTACATTACATGCAAATTGAAAATTAAATTTTCAAACTTTTTTTTATACTCAGTAAACTACATAATCAAAATTACAACTTTTAATGTTTACGTTTATCTGTCAATTTTAAATACAGTACTATTTTGCATTATTTAATTATAATTTCAGCCATATTTCCTCTCGATTGCGCGAACCTCTACCATTCGCGTTATTTAAGATCGGGAGTGTAAAATACAGTATTTAATATATAAAAAGGGGAAGAAAAAAAATGTGTAAAGGATCCGTGAAAGACGATCTAAAAAGCGTGGAACGACGCTTTGGGATCCGACCAATTCAATGAGTTAAATGCAAAAAAGCTAGTCAACACTCGTACACACACACACACTGATGTTTGTTAGTGGAGAAAAGCGAGCGTTGGCATAACTTCCCCTCATACTCTCTCTCTCTGAAAAAATATAATTTTTTTTTTTTAGTCTCATGTAAAGTTCCGTGTGTCTAAAACCATGTGGTTCGTTGTAAGAGTTTCAGGGGATGTGGTATGAGTGACGCACCGAACAAAGGTTGACATTTGGCAGGACTTTGATGATGACGAATGATGGAGGGTCAGGAAACCCAGAGGGTTTGCGAAAAGCTTAAGAAGAGTACAGCATAGGAGAGAGAGAGAGTGAGTGGGAGAGAATGAGGAGGGGTTTGATATAGTATTTGGTTTGATTCAAGCAGAAATAACGTGGCGGCACATTATCAACGAACATAGACCACATCTCTTGGATAGCTTGTATACAGCCAAAACAACCAATGATTGCAGTCTCTATTTTTCTTTTTTTTTGCTTTTTCTACCCCCCTCTCTCTCACTCTACACTACACGAACACACACACAAACTTACACATTTATCCGATATATCGATGGATAAAGTGATGGAAAGGTTATTGAAAGTGAATTGTTTTGTTAGAAAAACACTCTCTTCTGGACATTGCACCAAAAAAAAAAAAATACACTCATCCCTCGTTATACGCGGGGGGATACGTTGGTAGAAAATGACGCTAATAGCCCGTGATTTTTGTGATGGAACTCATTGCTCTGGCTCGAAGCGTGGGCAGTCGGATTTTAAATCTAATCAAATTATAATAGTAGTCGCAAGAATAGTTTTGTTTAAGATTATTGAATCTATAATAATACAGTATATTTTTGTAGTGTTGGCTCCCTGTTGCACAACAAGTGAGTGCATTCACTTGTTTACTCTCGAAAAACCAACTTAAAAAGTGAGAATTTTTTTGCTAATAACTCTTAAATTATTTTGAAGTGCATTACAGTATTATAAACGGTAAATTCAGTGAAAATATAGGCTTTTAATGTTAAAATTTTAAAACTTAGGAAAATTAATTAATTGTAAACTTTAGAAACACAAAAATTTCGGGTTACTTGAAGTTTTTTAGAACATATTTTTATCGCTTTATACATTTAAGATTATAGTAAGATTGTAGCGTATGAAAAATACGCCGTTAATGAATGCGCTTAATACGAGGGATTAACTATAACGAAGCTATTTTGAAGGCCAAAGCAGGATGTAAACAATAAGAAAGAAAATTGTATATGTCAATAATAGAAGAAAGCCATTTTTTCCAGGTCGATATTTGTATTACATGAATATTTTTGCTAACAGATTGCGATCTTGATGATAATTTCACTAGAGCTTTTTCTATATCAAATTTTTCTTGGTACCGGGTGTAGTATTGAAAAGAGTTTCGTTGGTAGGTGATCGCTTATTTTTCAATACACTCAGGTTTTCTATATATTTTTTTTTTTTTTTGGTGTAAATCAAACAGAAAAAAAAAAGCTATATAATATAATTGACATTAGTTGCATGTCTTTATTTTGTTCAAACTTCATTTTGAGCTATTGAAGCGTGATGTTACGTGACAAGCTTATTCGCTTGACGTAAATCGCATGTGGAGTCATCGTGGACACACACCTTTGATATGTCAACCGACGCACACATATGGTTGACATGACAAGTGGACTGGAATGAAGAAATCCATAGATAAAAATAAAGACACTGAGATTTAGGTAGATATATCAATGCTGTCAACTTCCATCTATTTACACTCGATGTGAATTCCAATTTTGATAGCTTTTTGTTTATTTATACCTATATATAATATACTATTTTAACACGTATAATAAACACATTTTTATCAGGGCTGACGAAAAACATTTTTTTGAGTACAAGAGGTAAATATTTTGATGGACAATTGAATGGCTCAGTTCCATAGTGAACCAGGTCTAGAAATTATAATTTTTGAGATAAATAACGTTTCAAGTTCATTAGATAATTTTATCATAAACTTGCAAAAGTAACTTTATTTTTGCAAAATTAAAACTTAATAGGAATTATTGAATTTTTTGGTTTAGAAATATTTTTGGATTTGACTTATTTTGGTCAAAAATTCCAGTTCCTTTGAAGAGTAGGCTATTTTTTGAAAATTTCGTTGTATCGGTGGTTCCCAAAACAAGAAAATTTCGTTATCTGTATCTTATACTGTACAGTATAAATTTCTTGAAATATACGAATTTCTTCAATACCGGTAATATTGTATTTTGTAAATGACCGGTAACTCTATTTACTGTATATACAGTACTTGTTGGTTATCGTGACCCATTTTAACAAACAATTTTTTGCCGTTTTGTTTATGGGAAATTAGTTAGTGAACACTGTTTACGTAAGAATCATACGTGATTTATATTTTTAACAGGCCCTTTCCCCACATTCCCCCCACTCCCTCTCGTGGGGGACAACGATTTTAAGCGCTAATTCCAGCAGATGAAAATGGTTCATAATAATACCAACCCCATACATATGCAAATTAAATAACTCAATAGCAGCGTCGAGGAATAGATTTATTAATAGAACTATTACTAGATGATAAAATATAATTTCACCCAATAAACATTTCTCATTGTACAATTATATTTGGCCTTGAAAAATGTGCGGAGAATCCAATTTTGTAGAAAAATGGGTCGCGATAACCTCATTAATTAATTTGCTAAATTCAAACTTTTGGAAATTGAAATATCTTGGGGATTATTATTATTATTATTTTAAATCGATTCCAATGATCGATATCGGCGTGTCATTCCCGTATAAAAGAATTTATTTGTACACACGCATCGCCTTAACTGATTTATGGTTTCAGTTATTTTGTATCCATGGCGACAAAAATCATGACACGAATAAGTTGTAAATGAAAAATACGGAGGCTATAATTTTCAGTTATGTAAAAATCATTTATAAAAGTTGCGACATAAATAATAATAATAATACAGTTGGGTGGAAAAAGTTCCAAATAAATCGATGGACTTGTTCTTATTTTTCGTTGCTGGTGTGTGGAAGGAAGAAAAACATTGTTCTCCGGTAAGCAAAATGAAACGATTTTCCACACCTCCCCGGCCTAAGCAAATAAGTCCAGGCCCCCGGATTCTTCTAGGGCTGGTTTGCCTACAAAATGGAGAAAATTTACTAATAATTTTGACAAAAGATGTTGCGCGGTGGGGGCCCAAAAATGATTGTTGACTTCTACAAAGGCCCTAAAAATATTTTTATCTCGGGCTCCCAAGAAAGCTAAATCCGGCACTGATTTTTCCAGCAATACTGTTCATGGGTCTGTCTCACATTCTCTTGGAATAAAGCGGGCGTGGATCGTAAACTCCATTAACCTAGTTTTTTTTTTCTTTCGGCTTTTTCAGCAGCAGCTCGAATGTCACTCTTAATTTTTCCAACTTTTGTTGATTAACTGTTGACCGAAGGGGGTTTTTATTTGCTGCTGCCGCTGGTCATTTTCTTTACGTCGGATTTGACTTTTATGCAAAAGTTCCCATCTAACAAATTCCACCTTAAACACTCTCTCTTTCGATCAGAACGCCTGAATTAATCCCTGAATTGACCGCTACGCGACCTGTTTTATCATTTTGAACGGTTCAAAGGTCGAACGGTTAAATGATTTCATTTTAGTGTCAATAAACGGACGAGAGAAAGTGAAAAAAAAAAAAACTTTCAACCTTATTAAAAAAGTTTTTTTTCGTATATTTCTATACGAAATTAGAAAAAAACTCCAAAATTATTACGTTGTTTTTAACTTCCTCGTAATAATTTTTCAATAATTTGTAACTGTTAACTTTTTGATGTGTGTGTGGGTACTTGACATTTTTAATGTTTATTACAAAGTTGAACGATACATTATTTTTTTTCTTCCCTTCCTCCCACCCAATATCTTTCCTACCCAAAGTTGCAACGTAGCAACGGTAGATATAAACAAACACATGGCCGTTGAGTGATTGATATTAGTTTGACAGCGACTTTTGTTGTTAGCTCGAATAATAATAATAATACTAACTCAACCCATACTCATGAATAGAAACAGAATACGGGGCGAGTGTTTGATGGCCAAAAAATTCTTAACCAAATATAAAAACGTATACACATAATTATTATACCCGGAGCCACAACAACAACAACTTAGTATCCAAAATAAAGCGTATGATACAAATTACTGACTACCACCTAGTATAGTTCCTCTCAACCAAAAAAAAAAAACACCAAACACGAAAACAACAACAACCAAAAAAAAACACTGTCATAATTTGAAGAAGCAGAGCTGGAGAAAGGTTGTAAACATTTTTGCGGGGGTGAATTATAAATCACTATCTCCTTAATTAGAATAGCAATAAATCCCGAATAAAATAAGAGAACGAGAGAGAGAGGAAAGAGTCTAAAGAAGAAGTACAGTACAGTATTATAATACAAAAAAAAAGAGAGAGTGGGGGTAGATTGTGAAAAGAAGATCGGTTTAATAGTTGTATAGAGATAAAAACGTGTGCACGTATAAAATCTATACAGAAGATTAAGAACGCTGAGTCCTCTACTACTACTACTACTTCGGGATGAAGAAAAAAGAACCAAAAAAAAAAAAAAAAAAAAAAATATGATATATGATGGCTTCTTGTGTGTGTTTGGTTTCTACTCGGGATTCTCCGACGGTGTGAGTCTAGCCCGAGCGGCTTACTCGGCATAGTTCTCATCGGCTCGAACGGTGGTGCATGACGCTCGCCAAACTCTCTTCTTTTTCCTTCTTCTTCTAGCGTCGAAATAACGTCGTTACGTAGCTGTGTGTGTTTTTCTCCTCCCTCGCACTGCTCGACGCCATCTTTGCTGCTTATATGTCAGCGGTTAAATTTAATCGTAAATGACGAGCAGTCGAATCCGTTGGTGATTTCCGGATGGTGTTGCATGCTCTCCTGATTATACTACTACTACTACTACTACTAGCGAGAGAGGTAATAGTATATAGTTTTGATATAAAAAAAAATATATATGTATAGATATATATATTATATACACGAGTCGGTGACGACGGTCGATCCCCGTGTTCCCTGATTTTTATAGCCGGTTCCAACCGTGATCAGTGTCGTCGCAGCTGTTAAAGGTGAGCTCGGCAATTTTTATGTTTATTATTATTATTATAGATTTTCATCTTTTTATTATTATACTCAGTTATTACTAAACGATGGGACTGACTTTTATTTTTCTGCGATATACGTGTAGTTTATATATTTTTTTTTTATAGCGCGGAGACATTATTATTGAAAAAGAGATAAAAAAAAATATATACTGTATATAGGGCTATCGGCCCTTTTTCTTGTCAATTGCAGCTTTTTTCCCTTCTCATTCAATTTTAACGAATTTATTTATTGAGTTGAAAAATTAGTATTTTTTCTAGAGTAAATATTTAGAATACAGTATATAAATAACGATTTAAACAAAAAAAATTTACGTTTTTATGATGGTTAGGCTCCGTTTCTAAGCCTTTTTTCTTCCCGTCGGAAGAAGAAGAGAAGGGGCTGTTTGGAAAAAGGCTAAGTCGAGGCCCTTATCTTTCTCTTTTTCTAAACAAACTGAGCGGTTAATGCAAATAAATAATCTAGGCTTTTTTTGTTGTGGTGATTTTTATTAGTTCATAACTAAGGCGTGTTTACCCGAGGTTAATTTTATTTATTTTTTATTATTTATTCTTCTTATATTTTTAATAATATTGTACGTAAAGCGGCTTTTGTTGAAGAAGAAGAAATTCCGATTTGTAAATATTGAATGTGTTATTAATTATTAATTTAAACGCGGGGGTAAACAAATGTATTACGCGTAGTTATTATTCTTTATTTACGGTTTCGAGTTCGCGCTTGGTTTAACATAAGAGGTCATGTTAATTTTATTTATTTATTTATTGTAAAACAAATTAATAGTAAGCGCGCGCGTTGAACGTGATGATGCACTTTTTAATTACCCGGTACAGTATTAATAAATTTTATTAAACTACGATACTTGTCTAGTTAACCTTGATGAGTAAACAACGAATTTCTCAAGAAAGGTTCCTGCTACTTTTTCATTGCAAGTTACATGTAGTAAAAAAACAACCCACAAAAATACAGTAATAATAATAATAATGATAGAAATCAATTTTTTAACTCTTGAGTTTTGTAAATAATTTTCAATAAAGCGTAATAACAATTAAATTGGTTTTATTGAGACTTGTTATATGGCGGTGAAAATGGTGGTTTTTGTGTGTGTGTGTGTATGTCGTATAGAAAAACGATGATTGGAAATGCGAGCCTTTAGTTTGTTTAGTAATTCTAATCGAGCGGTAAGAATCCCCTAACATAGAGATATATATGAGAGTCTTATGTGAAAGTAAATGTGCCGCCGCTATTAATACTGAACTCATTTTATTTCTTTAATGAACCGGTGTAAATATTTTTCTGGTTAAAATCTGCGCCAGTCATTTCTTTTTTTGGGGGGAGCTTCGAAATAAGGTTAATTTTACGTCCGAAATTTTTGTATCGTAGTGTACTCGCGGTATTCCCTTAAGTCATAAAGGCAAGAGTAAAGGGATGGTGATGGTGGTGGAAGACCCTTATGTTATTATTATATAAGTGGCGTTTGAACTCCTTCTTCTTGTTTCGGCTACAAAGTTTTTTTTTTTTGGGGAAAAAAAAAAAAAAATTAGGCGCTGCTCTGTTAAATACATAGACACAAAAGCAAAGGGGGTGGGGGGCCGATCGAAAAAACTTCAAAGTGTAATGTTTAGAAGAGCACAAAGACGGCTTTTTTTTTTTTTGCTCAAATATTGTATATTTGTGTTTGTTATTGCAAAGTCATGCTATGCAAACACCATTGTAAACACGAATTTTTAGCTTATTTTTCTGGGTATTGAAGAAAAAGAAGAAAAAAATTGTTTTTTTATTCGATTGTGAACTTTTTCTTATGACTTAACCGACTTTTTTTTCTTTTATTTATTTATTTTTTTCTAAATAAAAGCGGTCGAAATAAACACCATGGTAACTAATTATCACAACAAAAATTTATTCTTTTTCCCACTCAACCCAAGTCTTTGAAACCGAGCATATAAAATCGAATCACAATAAGAAAGCGTTCAAAAAATTAGAAACAAAAAAGTTATGAAAAACAATTTTTTTTGCAAGTTTTTGTTGAATTTTTTTTTTTGCGCAATGTGATCATTCAAAAAATTCATAAAAAGTTATAGGACATTTCATAAATAAGCAGGGGGGAAAATATTTTTTGCAAGTCTTCTCAGGAAGAGTTTTTAGCGTGAAAACCTTGCTGAATTCATCTAACAATTCAGCTACATTTTAACGCTTAAAATTCTTAGGATATCATACAGTAAACAAACATCTGTCAGCTGAGGTTTAAATTAATTTAAATGCATTTTGATCACGTTTAGAAAAAAAAAAATTAAATACTAATGGAAAGTTTAAAATAATTTTAACAAATAAAAAAATCTAAAGTAAAATAAAAAATGAACTACTGTATTAAAATAAAATACTTTATAATTCAATTTTTTATTATCCTCTCTCGAGTTTTCATTTCTCGATAGTAGTTGAGAGTATTAGTTTAATTATGATAATAGAGCTTACAATATTATATTTTTTTATCTCTACCAAAAAATCTAGCTAACGCATTTTTACATGCAAATTACGCATTAAGCTCATTTGTTTATGTATATGAAGATATCTCAATAAATAATAAATAAAAAACAATGTAGTTTATTTATAAATTTATTTATGGCGAGAACTATTAATCTGCCGTCAATAACATTAAGTACCGCGAGAACAAGCTAAATATAATATAATAAATGGGTGGGGTCTGGTCATCTATTCTCAGAACCCATCATTTTTTTTCTCCTTGTTGTTACGCCGATACGAGATTATATATTTTTTTTTATCCAAATAATGCGCACATTAAATTTTTTCAAAAAAAAAAAAAATAAAATAAAATTAATAGTTCCTGATCTCCACACTCTCACAGCTAATGGAGAGGACCTATGAACTTGAATAGAACACGAAATTACTATTAGATTCCACCAATAGAAATCTAGTAACATTTTTTTTTCTTTCTCTCTCTCTCTCTCTCATACCAATATAATTTTATTTTTAGGAAAGAAAAAAAATATATATAACCAAGAAAAAGATAGAGAAAAAAAAACAGTTTTTATTGCGTGTTTTAAGTTGTAATCACGTGTGTGGAAGATAATGATAGATGTAATAATAATAATAATAATTGATCGACTCCTTTCATACAAGTAACAAAAATTATTATAAATTAAGTGCTGTTTTTTTACAATTTTTTTTCTTCTTTTTTTTATAGATAAGCAAAGAGTCAAAAGACGAAAAAACAAAAGGGAAAGTTAATAGGCAAGTTTCGTGTTCCTTGTAATTTTGCTAAGTTAAGCGAATTGCGAGTGTTTGAAGCTATTAGGAAAATGTGGATCCTCACACCGAACCGCACACACACACAATTTTTTTTATTCTTCTGTTGTTTTATATACGTACAATACATGTGAGTATGCATCGACACGCAGGGGAGTGGGGGGAGAAAAAAAAATAGATCCTGGCAAAACGTACGGTAATAAAATTTGGTCGTTGGTGGTTAGACGCACGCTACATTAATCCCGATATTAAGCTGTTTTTAGTAGCAGAAATATTTACTAGCGATAAATCTAAACAAATCGTATATCTTGATTATAATATCAACCCCCTCCTCCAAAAAAAAAAAAACATCTACCGTGTACTTAAAGCTAGTAGTACATTTTTAAAAAGTAATAATAATAACACACTGCAGTTGTTATCCTTTTTAGATTTAGTAATTTATCTAACACTTTAGGTGAAAGAAATTAATCACGCGATTGTTTAGTTTGAGAGGAAACAAATCAAAAAATTATTGTTAATACTGAGGGGTAACACAATCTCTACTTCGCTTTTTCCTGATTGGATACTCGCGATAATCTATGCATTTAAACTGGGATTTTTATTGGGCGAAATTCGTAATGTAAGTACCGAGAGAAACATTTTCAGTTTTACAACACAACACAAATAATATTATTTTTTTAAGATGGAAGTTTATAATAATAATTATGATTTAATTAATTGTTATGTTTTCATTAGGTACCATTAATAGCTTATTATGGTAAACCAGTTTGAATGGAACCAAAATTCAGTAAATAAAACAGTTAATAGCCAAAATAAATGCAATTTTTTTTTTGGGTAAGAGTTGGGATAACATGATTTTAGTATGACGGTTGTCAATTCAACTCAATTGTAACCCCCCTTCCTCCCCAAAAAAATAAAGAAAGAAAAGATTATAATACGGTCGATGTTGTTTTTCTCACATACTGTAAATGAGAGTTCGGGTTTGATCATGCAAGTTGATCTCGGGTTCTATCGCGTTTTTCACGCCCGATAATATTCGTGGGTCTCCTTCCCCCCCACATCTCGATTCGCCAACGATACGCATTTTCACATTTTTGTTATAAAAGTCATTGTTGGGTCCTTTTCGATTGTTTATCCTACGCCCGTTATAACCGCTCGAGCTGTCAAAAAATTTTTCTTTTCCAAAAAAAAAAATGATGGATCTGTTCTCACGCCCTACAGGGCCGCCTATAGGGATTTTACTTGTCTTTTTCGGTGGGATATATATCCGCGATTTCGGGTCTCTCCATTTTATTTTATACACTGGATACACACCGTATATGGATATATATTTATATGTCAGCACCAACCCCCCCTCCCCAACTTTATATCTCGCCCTGCCGGTAACTAACAGCCAGTCGAGAGATAGTTGTCATTTTCGCCATCATAATTTGAACAACAGAATTAGATAGAGACAATGACAAGCTTTTAGTCCTGAATATTTTATTCTTTTCAGCCTATAGTACTGATACATACACATATACACTACTTTTCTCTGAGAAGATGGAGGAAATTTGAAATGTGATCCTAGCACATATGGATAGTCATTTTTAGCATTTGGCTTTTTCTTTTTTTTTTAATAAGCTTGTTTTTAACGTGTCACTTTTAGCTCATATGTCGTCTAAAAGTGACATGTTTCATCAAAGCACTTCATGTTATTATACCGCCGTTGTTTTTCCACAAGACCTTTTTTTTTTCCTAAATAAAAAAAATAATAATAATAATATTCAAAAATATAATTATGTAAAAACGCAAATGGTCACTTTCTAAGTCTTTCTCCCATTAAAATATCATTATCTTTATAATAATTTTCGATTATAAAAACATAAAAATTACACGCCAAACTTGATTACACGTTAGAATTATGTTATTATTATTATTTTTTTTTTTAGCGAAATCGAGTAATAAAATCGTGCGAATAGCTTTTTAAAAACAATAATTACGAAGTTGGCCTTCACTTTAACCGTATTATTAACATAATTTACAACTATTATTTTTTTTGAGGGGGGATTTTGAATATCATTAAGTGTGAATTATTTATGCGCACGTTTTTATATTACCTATCTTTTTAAATAATAATAATAATATAATCTTTGTATTTTTTTTTGTTTCTTCTCTTTTTCTTCTTGCATTAGGTTTGCTGTTCACGTTGCGGTTTCATGCGGATTGCTAGCTGCTGCTGCTGGTCCTATCTCTTCTAATACACCTAAAAGATAATTCATCCGTTTGGACGACTTTGACCGGTGCTATAATAGCCGAAGAAAGACAGAAAAAAAAAATATATATCGTGAGTTAAGCTGAGAGTTTGCAAGCAGAAATCGTTTTGGCAATTACCGTTAGTGCCAAAACCTGAAACAACCTTATACTGCTGCAGTTTGTAGAATGAATGCTGCTCTGGCTCGCACGTTTCCTTTACTTCTTCCAATCTTCTTGTTTATTTCCAATCGTTTCCACTTTTTATTTCATGACATTTTGCTGGTCTTTTCGTACACTACCCTGTAGATCCGGGCTTTTGTAGACAATAAATGTCAGAAGCTCGATTCTACAGGTATATTACGGAAGAGATGACAATCAAGCGAAATTGAAAACCTCCGGATACCCATCTTGAATCACAACTCTTGTACTTTTTTCTATTTTATCTTCTGTATCGTTCCATCTTATATTTTCAATACATTGTACTGTATCTAATACTGTATTAATTAAATCTTACAATATGTGTTTACCTCGAAAAATAAATGGAATTATACTCATTTTTTATATTAGCGGTACCAGTAGCTCGACCTGCCTACTCATGTAATCACCTCGTGATTTCTGGATTCTTGGAATGCATTAAAAATATGCGATTAAAATAATTTGCTCCTACAATTAAAAAGATTTCAGTAACTTATTTCATTAATAAAATAATCGTAAATACCTTATTTTTTTTATTATTGTACCGGTAGACGTTTGAATCAAACGTATATCGCATAAATCAGCTGATTTGGAGGGTGCGTTCACGTGTGACTCATTTTTGGTCCGAACGAATCCCGAAAAGTATGGGGAACCAACACGTGCGAACGCGCCCCCTTTTACCTGTCATTACAAATTTGAAATAATTGTTTTTACGCAAAATAATAATCAATTAAAATTATAATAATTAATTATATTAATTTTAAAATTAATATATAGTAATTTTAAAACTGTATTTAATAATTAAAAATTATAAAAATTTGCGAAGGGGGGAAAAAAATATACGAGCATGCGCAATGTGTACTTGAAAAAGTAAAGTTAGCGGTTTTTCTATTTTTAATGTGGCGCGTTTTGTTTATGTTCGCGAAATATTGACATTTATCATCAAAAAAATTGTGTGATTAATCGAGAAAAATCATCAAAATGTTTGTGACTAATTTTAATGCGGAGTGACACGGCGTGTTTTTAATTGTAAGTTAATAAGTTATAATAGTAAATTGTATCGGTGACCGTCGTGGATCAATCAACACGCGGCGTCGACGACAACAACAACACAAGGTACGTTTGTTTTTATCATTTTCTTCTAAAAAATTAGTATCAATAATATGTTTCAAAACGATTGTTAATTAAATATCAACGCATTAACAATATATTTTAATTCACGTAATGACTCAAGAACGCTCGATACGTTTACAAATGACAATTTTTCAAGTGTACCGCACAGTGCTTAACGAGTGACACAACAAACATGGCGTGCTGAATGTGAAAATGAATGAAATTACTCCAGAGATAAACAGCCGTTTATTTTTAGTTAATTTGGTATGTTTTATTAATTTAAATTCGCGTGGAAATAATAATTATTCTTAATGCCTCATGTTGTGACATTTGGAGGGGAAAAAAAATCGAGGTGTAAATCGTTGATTTGCTACCCGAAAAAAGCGTATGGGAAGAAGAAATGCGTTACGAGAAGGCAGCGAGAGATAGAGAGGAAGCGAAGGTGGGGTCACTCGCGAATACGAGCGCGTGAAAAGACACGGTAGCGCCCCCTGTCATTCATCCGGCGCACTACGAATGGAATGGGGAGAATTGAATATGAAAATGAGCTTTTCTGTATGACCGCTAGATGTCAGCAGCTTCAAGATCATTTATCACTCCTCGTTGCTCAGCGGACACTTCCAAAATCCCCCTATTCGTTTGTTTACGTTTTTAACTTTGACCATGAATAAAATCAAGAAAAATAATTATTATTAAAAATATTTTTTTTATAAAATTTATATCGATAAGGTGTGCGCATGCGTAGATCAATAAATTCAGTTTTAAATTTTTTTCTCTTTTTTTTTTCTAATGCTCATTAATGGCGAAAATAATGAAGACGTGAGTGAACGCGATTTGACACTTTTATGTTTTGATCTTTTTCCCTCAAGGTTAATTAGATAAAGAGCTGATGGGAGGAGGGGGGGGGGGGGGTTGAGGGGGTAAAAATATTCCCGAAAATGAAAATCCAGCGTTAATTTGTATCTAAACGAGTTTCTCCTTTGGATAACGAGAAAGAAGAAGAAAAAAGTGGTTTGAAGAAAAAAAGATTCATGAGCCAAAATTTGTGGCTATAAATCAGACGCGTAGGGTGTGGGTGGGTATCAACAAATCCCTACGCGGACAATTTTCAGCGCCGGATTTTATTATCGAGTGTAGCCGGGGCCTTCAATACAACACTTTTACGATATTTAATTGATTTTATTGTATGTATTATAATTATATTTTTGGTTGGCACCTTATGATTTCGTTTCGTTTAATCCACATTTTAAGGGAGATTTAATTTTTCGGTCGGTTATAGGAAAAGAGTTGTATACTAAATCAAGGTTGAAGATATTTTTACAATATTATTGTGGCAACTTTCAAATTAAAAAAAAAAATTTATTTATTATTTTTTTTTAAGGAAATTTAATCTGGTTTCTGTTTTGGTGGAATTTAAATCTGTTTTGGGAAAATCTAATCTTGGTTTGATGAAATTTAAACTTGTTTGAGGGAAATTTAATTTATTTTTTATTGTTGAAGGAAATTTAATCTGATTTGGTGGAATTTTAATTTTGCTTTGGAGAAATTTAAATCTGTTTTGGAGATATTTATTTTTGTTTTGGGAAAATTTAAACTCGGTTTAGGAAAATATAATCTCGTTTTAGGGATATTTAAACTTGTTTTGGGGAAATTTGAGCGTTGTTTTGGGGAAATCTAATCTTGGTTTGGGAGAAATTAAAACTTGTTTTGGAGATATTTATTCTCGTTTTAGATAAACGGAACTTTGTTTTGGGGAAATTTAAACTCTGTTTAGGAAAATATAATCTCGTTTTAAGGAAATTTAATTTGTTTTAGGAAATTTTAATCTGGTATTGGGAAAATTTTAATCTTGGTTTAATCTGCGAAATTTAAACTTGTTTTGGGAAAATTGAATTTTGTTTTAAAGAATTTTGTTTTTTGTAAAAAAATTTAATTTCGTTTAGTAATTTGTTTTTCGGGTATCTCGTACTCCACGTAGTACGTTGCCATCGTATTTCTTACTCTTAAATATAATAACTTTAAATTTTGATTCATCGGAAAGAGGTTTCATTAAACGGGTTCTAAAATTATAGTGAACCATTTTTATTTGAACAAATAGGTATCCGCATGCGCAGATTTACTAAATCGTTGGTATTTTATTTAATCTCAATTTTGATATTTGAAACATAAGATTTAACAACAATATTAATGCTACAACAAAACTACGCAGAGCGAAGATTTAATTCAAGATATGCTGTCGGAGCCTAAGTTTCTCATCCGACCCTGTAAATCCGGCCCTGTTCACCGTACACGAAGAATGATGTGTGGGATGATATATACATTTTTGATAGGAAATGCTTTTATAATGAGATATAATGCGGTTTCGTTCTTTCGTCAATTAGTTTGCGCCGATTCATCCATTGATTAGCCGAGTGTAATTTTCATGTGGGAGGGGGTTATAATATTTTTTTAATGGTCCTATGCTAATGCGCAAGGTGAGGTGAGACGGAGAGGAAGTGAACGGCGTATAGTTAAACTATCATTAAACCATGCATTAAACTCCGTTCGATTATAGAGCAGACGAAATTCTCACACACCGAACGCAGAACAACGATTCAGGATAATAATTTTACTAACCTTTTATTTATTATTATTTTTTTATTCCGAGAGAGAGATTGTTTTCTTGTTCTTGGGCATCGATGATGATGATGGTCCACTTTTAATTGGCCAGCACAACTCCTCCATTCTGATCGACGTCATCGTTGCAAGCGTTGCGTAACACACTCAACCTTATACACTGAAATTATTATTAAAGAAAAAATTATATGGTACACGGTATATTCGTATTTGAGGGAAGAGAAAAAACTGAACATCATTCATCATTAACGCATGTGTGATAGAGGTGCGCACACCGAAACTCACTTTGGGTAAATATCCTAACATACGAGTAGGTTCAAATATGAAAAAATAAAAAATAAAATTATAATGTAGTTTGTTGTTGGTTTTTTTTTTTTTTTTGGTTGTTTTTAAAGGAAGTTTTTAAGGCGTTGAAGACGCTTTTGATCTTTTTTTTGAAAAATGAGATGAGCGAAATGCAAGAGTAAACTTTTTTTTTTCGGAGCGTCTACCGTAATTAATTGGAAGTTTTTTTTTGAAAAGTATAATCTTTAAAATTTTTTTTTTTTAAAGGACAAATTTTTATAATGTTTTTGAAAGATTCGGTTATCGAATTTTTGAGGCGAATCAATGGATAAAATTTTTTTCCAAATTTTGCTACGGTGTATTTTGTAATTATTATTTGGTGGCAATGAAAGAGGTTTCCGTCAAATGAGATTAAATTTTCATAAACCAGATAATTATGACGTTTCTTAGCTAAAATAACTTCTCTTCTCTTCGGTGGCACCCACACACATGACATTGAAAGAAATCGATAGTATCGCCAAATAATTTAATAATCGATTTCCGCATTCGACAATGTGTAATACTTTATTTGCGATTTTTAATTGCACAATCGACGTTATCGATACTGTCGATAATGTTCGACAGTAAATTTTTAAATTCTATTGGAAGACCACTTTTAGTCAATTTCAACGGTGGTCTTTAAATAGAGGTTTGACTCTCCCAAAGTTGTGCGCTACGAAAGCCTTCGCAGCATTCTCGTATTTTTACCTCACAATTTTTAAGTATTAAAATGAACGTGCATAGCGGCACGTGCGTAATATTAGCACTAGAGAGTCACATTGGGGCTTTCGTAGCGTGGTATAGGAATAATTTTAAGATACTTTGGGGAAGGCTTGGCCATAAGATTATCATATCCCATAATATTATTATTCTTTCATTGATGAATGTGAAAGGGTTTTTGCGGGCGCGTGTCGAGTGGTGATTTTTATAGCTTTTTAACCAGCCTAATCATTCGTGTTTTTTTTTTTTTTTTGAGTTACACGCATGCGCGCTCCGAAAGAGTCGTGACTGATAAAAACTGCTAAAAGTTGTGTAAAGTGTGTGGCGGTTAAAAAAGTAGGAAATCTCGCTTATACTATCTCACTCGTTGTCAACCCAAAGGAGAATAATGAGATTCGGGCACTCGCCCCGGAGCATCTCTCTCTATCTTCTTCCTATTAGTATTCTACTCCGTCACACGGAAAGTCCGTGACGGGAGGAGACTCCGTGTGGTCGAACCGCGTTGACACAATGTGCCAGCAGCGTAAAATATGACTTTTCTTCAGCCTGGAATTAACATTCCCTTCTCCCCCCGGGTCCAGATCTCCCCCCTCCCTCTTCTGGTTCTCCTCGTAGCTCAAAAGATGGCGCGGGGAATACTAACGAGAAACCAAAAGGCGACCAATTTGCGCTCAAAATTGTCTTTATGACCAATTTCAAACACAGAGAAACAGTTTGGAATTTTTAGATCGGAAATTTTTTGTTTTGTTTTTGATAAGATACGGTATTTTATCAAGAAATTTTTCATTTTTTTCTTTTAAAAAAAAATACTTGGATTATTTAAAATCTTCAGAAATTAAAAGTTTAAGACGAATTTTTTTTTTTTAATCGAAACAAAAGCTAATTTTGTTGGTTTATAAAACTGTGTTTTGCGACTTAATCTTGATTGAAAATTGAACTTAATCTTGATTAAAAAAAGGTTTCTACCTAAATGAATGTTAAAATTCCTCAAGCAAAATGTGTATTTAAAACCGAATATTATTATTTTTTTTGGAGCAAAATCAAAACAACGATTAATAAAGACGTTAAAAAAAAAGGGTAAACGCATGCGCAGATATATAAATAAATTAGTAGCATTTTTTTTTTTTTTTTTTTTGGTAGCAGAACATAGGTTTTGTCACACGGCAGAACAAAATACAATTGTACAGTGTATGCGTAATTCCCATATTTTCGCTGATTTTGTTGCCGTTATTGACCAACTGCAATCAGCGCAATGACAAATCTTTTCAGTTTGAATTTTTTTTTTGTCGACGACTCAAAGCGAGATTGGAGTAAATAAAGTTGCTTTTTCTCGTTATTACTTCACTATCAATATTATTCACTGTTTTAGAGCGAATTTAGTGTATTTCTCGTACCGGTAGTAGCGAACGTTTCGTTCTGTTGCAGCTTAACTAAACAAAACTCTCGGTGTCAGAGAGGACTATTTTTTTTTTTTTAAATAAAAAATTTTAAAAACTAAGATAAACATTTTGGTGCAGTTTTCGTTATCTAGTTAAGGTGTGGGTGGTGGGTGGTGTACAATGCAAAGTGCGGGAGTAGAAAGTCTTGTAATGCGTTTGGCGCGGAGTAAAAAGATACTTATTTTTTTTATTTTTTTTTTTTTGGTCCAATGTGTTTTGAAATTCTGTTCATATTGTGTATCCGCAGTAGACACGGAATGAATGGCAGCAACAGCTTGGCTCGTATATATAAATAGAGATGGAGAGAGAGAGTGAGAGAGAGAGATGCATAGCTGTCAAAAAATCTCCGCGCTTTCATTTATTTCGCATTTTACGCGGAATAATAAGAGATGAAGAAAATGCGCGAAGAAAATAAACAAAAAAAATTTTTTTTTTTTTTTTTTTGGTGTTAAAAGAAATAAAAAAAAAATTCTTGTAAGAGAGATTTTCTTAACAAAAATTCTTTTAATATCTTTTTTAAGGAGGAGGAAAAAAGAGGATGACATTATTTTAACCCTTGTTTAGGATTTTGACGAGTAGCCTAATCGACTTTCGACAAGAATTTATTTATATTTGAGCGGAAAAAGAATTAATTTTTTTTTAGTTTAGTTTTTGTGAGAATTTAAAACTTAACCAACTAATAACTTATAATTATGATTTTTCTGCTATATTTAACGAAATATCGAACAAGTATTATTCATAACAAACGAAGCTAACAATAATTCCGCGCCGCGAGTCTGCGCAAAAGCTTCTTGTTTACGACGATTTTCGAAAGGTTTTTAAAAGTAAAAAAGAAAAAACACGTTTATTATTCCGATGGAGAATGGAAGCTCATTCAAACAGTTTACAAACTTTTATTTGAAATTAAGATCTGCCACACACACACGCGCGCACATTCACCGGAGAGCTTTATTCGTCGTCTTCCACGTTGTTATTTATTACGCTCGCGTTAAAGATAGAGAGACAGAGTGAGTGAGAGAAAGAGAGAGGGAGGGAGGGGGGGGGGATTGCTCGAGGGATTAGATACATATAGCTCAAAATTTAATGACTGTCTCATTTGAATTTTTCAGTTATCCGTGATGTGAATTTCTAATTACGCCAACGAAAATTGCCGCTGCTGCTGCGTCTTTTCCGCCAGCGAGCGGGCGCTTTTCGATACTGCTCGGGCGCTAATCCGAAGGATGCGAATCCGAGAGAGAGAGAGAGAGAAAGTGACGAAGGAATATAAGAAATCCTCTTGAATTATCATAAAAGTAGGCGGGAAAATATTGGATGGGGACGCGCAAAAATGGTCAACGCACTTGCGCTTATTAAAATCGTATCTCTTCGAACGGTCATTAAACGCTTTGGCTTTTTCTTTTCTTCACCTATTGGACACACACGCATACACAATAATTTTCGTATAAAGTGAGAGCGAAACGAAGGAATTTTCACGAGATTTATAAACGATAAAATGGGTGTTTGATGATTTATATTTTAATCCGTAGTTTCAGGTTTTTAATGATGAGGAGTAAGGAGAGAGAAAAGACTTTTTTCTTCTTATTTTTTTTAAGATTTCTTTTTCTTCTTCTATTCTCTCGATTTAATTTGAATAAATTATCGTTGCGGATGAAAATAATTAGTAGAAACATTGTATATATAAATTCGCGGGAGAAGCTATAGTTTGCTTTTTTTTTTTAGGATCAAATTTTTATACAGAATATATAAAAAAATACTTTCCCCGGTTTTTCCCAGTGTATTTTTTTACGAAGCTTTTTTAATGGACTGTTAGACTGTTTATAATCTTAAGTTTTTTTTTTTTTTTTCAAAGGTTTAAAAATTTCGAGTTTTATTTTTTTTTTAAGACAATGAATGACTGGTGCGCTGAAATTATTTTTTTAAAACTGAAAGAAATGAGTTTGCAATAGATGCGCGTGTATTGACAATTTGGGTTGTACTGTAGGCCTACTGAGAGATTTATTGCACAGTATGAAATATATCCGTTACAATATAATAATAAATTCTTCGATTAATATCAGGTTATATAGTGTGAGTAAAAATTCGAAAAAAGAATTTTAATAACGTAGCTCATTTTTCTGCTGCAGTGAAAAAGCTGCGTAAAGCAGACCCTGGATAAGGCGGAAATTTGTAGAAACGGACAAAACGCGATGTTGAAGTCAAGTTCGAAAACGGAAAATCTGTCTTAACGTGGAATTTTGACCACACCAAAATTATTATAAACACTGCCTAAAGCGGACAATAAAACATATTTTTCCCCCCACTATTTTGAAACTATCGATAGTATCGAAAATATCAATTCATATATAAAAGATATACCGTAAATTTATACCTTGAAATATAGAAACTAATCGATTATCGAATGGCGATACTATCGGTATCTATCGGTACCTTTATTTATTATTATTATTAGAGAAATATTCTATGCTGAAGCGGAAACTCGTACGAACGGACAAAATAGCTGGGCACCGCACAATTCCGTCTTAGACAGGTTCTACTGTATTTATGTGCTGTAGTGAAAATTGTATGTGCATTCTAATGATCAGTAAAATTATAGAGAAGAATATGCATTGCAAGAATGAATTTACGTACAAAGTAGTACTGTACATTTTTTTTTTGTTGTTGTTGGAGTTATCATAGGTTATATTTCGTATTAACCGGATGTGAACGTTGGGTTTTTCTTTTCTTGTTTTTTCATTTATCTGCTTAGAAAAGTAGGCGCCAGTGCGCGAACGTTTAGGATTGTGATGAGCCGAAGATTTAATTTCCGAGCCAAATGTTTCGAATGGCAGACGTTCGATGGTGTTACTGTTCTTTTTTTTTCTTTCTTCTTTTTCATTTTGGACCGCGATTTAATTAAATATTTTGTGGTCATTCTCTCGCTACGTGATCTGTTTTATCTATTCCAATCCAAATTTATCCTTTCGTCGCTTCAAGTGCGAAATTAAAAGTTTGTTTTTCTTTTGCTACTTTTTATTTATTTTTTTTCTTCTTACTTTCTACGCCGACCACTCTTTCTCTCGCTCCATCATTCACTTTCAATCACTCTCTCAACTATCTTCTTTATAATAATTATTTTAACCATGAATACAAGTGCGGGATTTTTTTTTTTTTTTTTCAAAGTTCGATCATTTCAACAACTTTTTATCTACGCATTTTTTTTTTTTTTAAATAAAGATGGTTACAAAAATAATGAAATAGTTGTCAAGTGCAATTATAACTGTTAATTTTTTTTTTTTTTTTTAAAAAAAAGATTTATTATAAGAAAATTAATTAGATTTATTTAAATTTACAATTAAAGCGATTTTTTTTTTTTATTTACTTTTTTGTATTAGCAAACATCTATAGGCCCTACAATAATTTTGCTACATCTCTATTAGTTGTTTAAAAAGAGAGCATTTTTCACTCAATTTTAAGCAAAAACAAGATTTAAATGTTCACCTTGCTTTATACAGTAGAAATAATAGTTTTACATGCAAATTTCACCCAAATTTACCACGAGTTAAAACCAAATTTATTTTTAAACGGTTTTTTTAGTTAAATTTACAGTAAAAATAGCCTTCAATTGAAGGACTTTGAGCAATAACAAGATACAGAATTTCCATTTTTGTGAATTTTGGCAAGCTAAAAAAATTAACGTTTTAGAAGATAGCTTTTTAACTTAAAGCTAAATTTGTTCCCTCCCTTTGTATAAACACGTGAATGAGTAAAATTTGCATGTAAAAGCAGGATGAACATTTTAAAATCTTCAGCTGTCATCGTTCTTGTCCCAAATCTGATTAAAAATGCTCATTTGAGGGACAAATAAATGCAGCCAATACCAAATTATTTCACAGATGGTTCGCTAATAAGAAGAGAAGTTGATAAGGTTTAATTAATTATTGGTTTAGTTTATTACCCGGTAAGCGGTCCGGTATACCAATTTCTAGGGAAAATTAGTCAAAATTTGGCGGAACTTTGAACCGAGGAGGACATTTTGATTCCAATTAGTTACACGAGATGGCGTTGTTTCGGAGCAAACTCGCGATGGTTATTTACTAAATCAAGTACATTACATGTACTGTACACTATTGGAAGCATTTTATGCTGATTTTATACGCATAATTATGTGCGTCTGCCAGGGAATGGAGATTTAAAAAAAAAAATTGATGACAGTTGAAATTACTTTTTTGTAACGGAATCAAAAATGGAAAGACCTTAAAATTATTTTTTTTTGGTAGCCACATGGAATTTTCTGTAGTCACACGGTGTAATAGAGTTAAGAATAGACCGAAACATAACTAAAACTAGCTGCAAAAGAAATATAAAAGCGACGTTATCTGCCGCGTATAACGAGGGATTATTTTTTTTTTATATTTAATAAGTTTTCTTCTTCTTCTTCTTCTTTTTAAAGCGAGAAAATTCGAGATAAACCCTAATGAACAATGCGAACCTTGTTTAAAATGAAACTCGTCGAAATTCTTCGCTTCATCTCTTTATCTTTATTCGAAATATAAAAATTCCAAAACTTTTATTTATTTATTTATTTTTTTATTATTTTCTTTGGAAGCTAAAATGTGGACGGCCATATAATGCAAAAGTGCCCGGGGATAGAACCAGGTTGAGAGCATGCGCGCGCTCACTTTTATTATTTTTGATTTCAATTCAAACACTTTCAACTTTTTCGTTTCCTTTTCTCTCTCTCTCTCTCTCTCTGGCTCTTGGAAATTTTAATGAAAATCGGGAGAGATGAATTCCACACTCATTTGTTTATTTTCTGTTTGTACCTGTGCGAGTTGTTCGGCTCGTACATAAATAATAAGCCCAAAATAATGTAAAGCGTATTGTAGGAGCGTGTGTGCGCGCGCGTGTTCAGACTTGTCATCTTTTTCGACGGGGAGAAGATTGAAGAAGAAAGATTTATTCAATGTTGAATTTAAATTTATGGAATTCAATTTTGGGAAGGCGCCTGAACTCCAAACAAAATACCTCTCTAACAATAAGCCAAAAAAAAGAAAATATTTTTCCGTATTCGATCGCCAAACATATTGCGAAAATTAAATAATATCGAAACTTAAAATATTATTCCGCCTACCGGTACTAAGTAAAATTCGGCTTATTGGAAAAACGTGGCGCGTTTCTCGGGGAGTTTGACTGAAGTTTCGTGGGGGGGGGGGGGGGGTATTGAATTGACTGGGAGAGTGAGTGAGGTGTGTACACAATTGTAGTTTTTGGTAATACAAACGTTTCGATGACTTGGCAAGAAAATTACACGATAGGGAATAATATTGAAAACGACTTTGTAAAAACTTTGTTAACCTATGGGTTTAACAGTACATGTACCCATGGACAAGTACGGGAACCAGACGAGTTTTAGGGAGGGTATAGAGGAGGGTATTGAGGGGGGGGGGGGATGAGTGTGAATGAGCTGCTTTTTTAACCCATCTTTTGTTTGTCGTCGACTACATCTTACGCTTAGGTATCGGTTCGCTTTCAAGGCGGATCCACATCCCGCTGCATAAATCCGTTTTTAATAAGCTTTGGCTTTTTACATTCGAACAAGATTTCGGCGAGGTAAAACGTGTGAGCCGGGTTTTGGGAGGGGATTGGAGCAGCGTCGAATGTCGATACAACGAAATTTAAGAGTCGATAATTATTATTCAAAACGACGATTGGGTCAATTAATTCGACATTAATCGCTAATTAAGGAACCTGGAAAGGTCGTTCCTAGGGAGTATACACGGTGTCCTTAAAAAAATGTACCCAACTGAATTAGTGTTAAATCATTCGTTGACTGGCTTCAACGTCTGCTTTTTTTTTTTTTTTTGTTTTATTTTTTGAAGAGTTTTTCTTGCATCATACCCCATATTTTGTAGTATGCGTAGTGAATACTGTATTGAAAAATTGCATCAACGTATGAGTCGATCTTGATCATGCTGGAATCAATGCAGCCAGGCATAGTGAGTGGGTTCGCTGCGTGTGTTGAGGCCGAAAGAGGATATTTCGAACACAGAATAGAACAATAATTCAATGTTAAAAATAAAAGTCATTAAAATAAAGTTTTTCCACTTGTCATTCAAATATTATTAAAATGATTTAATACCAATTCTTTTGGGTACGTTTTTTTACCAACACCATGTAGATTAGCAAATATCGGTAATTAAAATATCGGGCATTATGGTATATTATGAATCTTTATGACGTTCGTTATATCGACATTTCGCTATGAAAAGAAAGAAAAAAAATCAAATGCGTCGAGAGTAATGAAAGCTGAGGGTGGAGAGAGAGAGGTGAGTGTGAAGATTCATCTTGTTTTAATATTTGGATAAATAGCGAAGTATGAATAGCGCAAATTTGTAAGCGAAAGAAAAGGATATGAAAATGGATTTCGGTGGGCTTTTACGTAGGGTTTAGCTTTAAACCGATTCGACGCACACACAACGCTTTTTTTATTTATTTATTTATTTATATATATATTTTTTTCTAATAAGAATTTTTTTTTTTAAGGTTAAGTTTGTTGCTTACTTTTTCAATTTCAAAATTCTGTTTTCCGTTGGGTTGCTTTGGGACCTGCACGGCGTTTATGTTAACTTTTTTTTTTTTTTTGTATATAAAAAAAGAATGTGTGTAAAGTGAAAAATTTGCTGACTGGGTATGACTACGTTTGTAGGGTGGAGGGGAGGGGGGGGGGGGGGGATAAATTCATTTCCCCCCACCATCCAACTCATCCATCCGGGGACTGATTGGCATGGAGAATTCTTCAAAGATACGCTATTAGAGCTGCTAGGGTGGAAAATGTGCATGATAACTTATTTAGTACATGCGCCGCCGATATTGGTTTTAACGGGGAATTTTTTTTCTTTCTTTTTTAAAAAAAAAAAAAATTCTTAAGAAGTATTTTTTTAAAAAAAAAAAATTTATTATTAAAAAATTTACGAGTTAAGAAAGTCTGAAGAAAGAAATTTTAACATCTGTTGTGATGTCATTGTGACGTCAGATTTAAGTTTAGAAAATGATTAACTAGCGCTTTACGTCTTACCAGCTCTGATTAGGAGAAATTGTTCTTTTAAATTTAGTTCTATATTGATAATTACAGTTCCGGTTTTAGTAATTGCACTGTATTGCTGAAATGGGTCCTTTTAATTCCACAATCTTTAAAATGTCGGTAGAAAAAGGAATGAAAGTGTGTGAGAGAGTGTCAATTTGTCTCATTTTTCATGGCATTGTAAAACCGAACTAATTAATAATCCTGTTTAAAGTTATTGTTAAAGTAAGTGCATTGTATTGTACTGGTGCGCTACTTTTCTGGTGCGGGGTGGCCTGCTTTTTTCCCCACAAACTTTTTAAAGGTCACGTACTTTGGTCTCACTTGTTACCTTCTGTCGATGCCTCTCTCTCTCTCCATCTCGTGTGCATTATTGCTCCACATGTGCATTCGCTCGGATAAGATTCGGATTGATGTCATTCGCACGTTCACAACATCAAAACCCACCCGGCCTTGATGCCTGCCGTTCGAAGAGTCCGGAACCCGCCATTCCCCGTTTTTCATAAATCATAATACCAAAACAGGAAAAAAAAAATCTATCTGTAACGAAGTACGGGGGAAGTTTTGTTCGTTTTACAATAATAATAATTGAAACATACAGCTTACATAAAATTGATGAATTTTTAAATTTAATTTTTAGATTCAATTTTGTTTTTAAATAGAAAAAAATGTTGTCACCCACTCATACAGTTTCATTTTAATTCTCGTTTTACCCTGGATTGTTATCATTAAATCTCGTTCAATAAAAATATCTCGTTTCAGCCGAAAAAAAAAATTTTTTTTAGGTCAAAGATTAAATGTAGTTTAATCTAGATTTGAGAAATGCCAGTGGAGACCCAATGATCTCTTCTACCGTAGTTTTGCTTTAAAATCTTTAGCTTTAAGGAAATATAATGTCGTTCAGTAAACATTAAATCGGAGATAAAGTAAATTCGTTGGAAACGAAATTATTATTATATTTTTGATTTTATTTTTCCCTCCTTAAAATTGGAGTTAAAGGTGCGTGCGCTGCTGCTGCGGCGGAATCCATCGGGAATTCGCAACGGTCTTTATCCTAGTTTTTTTATATATATATATTTTACCGTAACGGTACTTTTTGTGTAAATAATTTGCTGAATGTTTGAGATTTTGTAGTTAGGTATGCGGAAAGCGCAGAAAGAAGGGTCATTAGGGCCGAAATGACCGGTCCCTGAGGAGCAATCGGCGTAGTCTAAATTGCCCAGTCTTTTCATTTGAAGATGGCTCGTCGTCGTCGTCTTATCTCTTTTCTCTCTACAGTATGTACTCTATTCTCTCTCGCATTAGGAGATCACGTGACAAGGCCTCTGTTAACGCGATGTAGTTGAAGCCGAGGGCTTTTAGCGAGAGGAAAGAAAAGCTTAAGAGGATTAAGCGAGTCATCCTATTAATCCGGAGATTAGTTAAGATTAACCGGAGAAATTAATGGGAACAAGACATTTTGAAGATTGGCGAGAGAGAGAGAGCGAGGGCGCGCGTGTGGATCAAAACGGACCACATTTGGGAATGAGAAAACCAACAGCGAAATACAGTATAATAATATGCGGGGGAAAATAGGACAGTACTTTTTCTCTATACAATTTACAGTACAGTATATGGGTGAACTTTATATCGAACGTCGGCGAAACGAAATTGTTAGCTCATTGAGATTTTTGAGGATGATTTATGTGCTTACTATACGGTATAACGAGAATAAAAATTATTATTATTGATTTCGCAAAAATTTAACCAAAGAAAGTTTCGTGGTATCTTTTAAAGAAAATAATAATTATTCTTACGATCAAAAACCGAAAATTACAGTACATTTACTCTTATGTATTTGCGCGTGGGTGTCGTCATTCTTTTAATACTGTATTTCGAGTTTTGTAATCCAGTTTTAAGAACTTGAGATTTAAAGTTCTTCAAAAAAATATTTAATGAAGAAGTCTTTTCTTAGCTAAAGCGAAATTAAAGCTTGAATTTATTTTCTTACTTTTTGATCTTTTTATTTTTAACGTTTGTTTTGTTTGTTGTTGTAGCAACGGCATAGATTTGTACGTAACATGGGGTTTAACCTGAGTAAAACTGGAGCACTGAGTCTTCATCGGAGAAATGTATACAATTATTATTATTATAGTCTACGAATCAATCGATTTTTCAAATCGAGATTAAATTTTTTCATTCCCTAGAATAAGGTCAAAGCTTAAAGCTTTTGATCGTTTTAATTTTAAAATATTAGTCAGTTTCACAGGACGAGTAGAACAGAAAGTCTAGCACAGAAATCATAGATATAAAAATTGTTTAAAAAAAAAGTTTGTAGAATAATTGAGACCACTTGGGTACATTGTAATAAGATGACGATAAGTATGAGCAATGGCGAAATTGGGTACATGCTTAGGTGCAGCAGTGAAAAAAACAACACTCGTATCGAATGTGCCTGGTGTAACGAAAAAATACCCTTGAACCCTACTCACATTAATAAATTATTATTCTCATTGCTAACGATATTTCGTGTTCTTTTATAAAGTAAACAAAACTCCCACTTAATTGAAAATGTGGTTTGGTCAAGCATAATAATTATTTATGAACTCGTATCTTATTAATCTCGTTTTTACCACTCTCACATAATTGATACGTATTTAAATGAGGAGTTGAATGGTATTTTATTTGTTTTTCTGAGCGTGATGATTATAGTGAAAGAAAAGAATTTAATGGATAATTGTATTTTTATGCAAAGCGCCGGGTATCAATTTCATCTTAAAAGCTCGGAAAGTGCGAAGTAATTAACAGGCTTTAATTAGCGATATTTTACTAATGGCTTACGCGGGAAAAAGATTTTTAAGTGTAGGCGGACTCTTTTTACTAATAAATTATTTATTTTAATTAATATATTTTTTCTTTCGTAATTGTGAAGTGCAATGGCGAGGGGGCATCTGTTGATGATAATTGGGCTAATCGGCACTGGGGACGCGCGTCCCTCACTTCATCAGCGTTGAATGAGCAGATGGTACCATATAAAAAATAAAAAAATTTCAATAATTTTAAGGCGTGTTCAATTTAGGTAAAGACAATTCGTGTAAAACGAGATTTAAATAAAATTCGATCTCTTCGCGTTATATATATATTTTTTTTCTGTTGATGGGTTGTATATGACTTGTAATAATTCGGGTGAGTGGTCCGGCGAGTGAACGAGTGTGACATTTGGCATGGAATGAGGCGAGAAGAGAGGTGGAGTCATGTCATAACCGACTGATTACCTGTTGGAAATAATTATTACTGTTATTAGAATGATTCTCAAACCCTTCGCTCGTTGCTTCTTTTCTATCTTTCAAAATGTCATTTACAAAATTATCGTGGAAGAAGAAGAAGAAAAAAAATTTAGACTAACAACAACCGCACACACAACAACAACAACAAAAAAAAAGTGTAGGTAAAAAAGAAACTAGTCTGATGTTGTACTGAAGAAGTTTTATTTTTTTTATTTTAATTATTAGCTCCTGCCTGCTCATCTCCCCTAACACCCACACTCGCACCTGTCTTACAAGTTTAATTTGGAGATGAGCACGACTTTTATTATAATACATGCTCGTAGAGGGGCGGCAAGTTTCGTTTAACGCGAGACACACGTTCTCTAGTATTTTCGCGTTAGAAATACAATGTAATCGCGTTTGTTGTTTTTGTTGAATGAGGGTTTTAATAAATCCAATTTGAAGGCAGTTTAATCTCGCTTAGTAAAACTTTGTTGGTGGATAATGCTCTACACGGTGGTTCAATAAAAAGTAGACCCAACCTTTTTGTCTCTTTATAATATTTCTAATGCCTGACAATTTATTATAATTAATATTTTCTCTATACAGTAACGTTAGAATGTGATTCTAACAATTATACTCGTAACAGAGTAAATTTGCAACTTCGTTTACCCAAGTTGAAGTTTCCGAACAAATTTTTTTTTAGCTTTAGTTAACAAAAATTGTTACCGTATATCATCTGCTTTTTTGAGCGGAAAATAAAAAGCGAGAAAGTCATTATGTGCTTTTTGCTTTGAAAATGCAGTATCGGTATTAATAAAATATGATTAAAGTAATACATGTAATAAGTTTTGTTTATAAAATTTAAAAATTGGTAGAGTGGTACATGTAGTTAATAAAGACTTGGCTTACTTTTTATTGAACCACCGTGAAAATCATATTTGATTTATTGGAAATTTAATATTTATTTTCTACTCAAAAAAAAAAAAATAATAATAATAATAATAAAATAAATAAATAAATAAAATTAAATGAAAGTTATAAAAAGTGGTTGAATTTGTATACCTGCGCATGCGCCCATTTTTTTTTTCTTTTTTTTTTTTTTTTTTGATATCGTATGTAGTAATTGTATGGAATATTTTTTTAAAAAAAAATTTTAATTTTAATTTGAACGTGCATAGACGGTGCGAGAGAGAGAGAGAGAGAGAGGAAAGGTGAAAGGAGAGAGAGGTTGGTTTGTACGGGGAGCGAATGGGGGTGCGGGGTGGAGGGATGTGGGTGGGGTTTCCTTGACGTGAACTCGGGGGCTCAACACCACGCTGAGCAGTCTGTCACTGTCAATCCATTTTGGGTTGCGACCTTAAACTCGGTTGCTACGTTCAGCCAGCTAGCTTTGGCTTTTGTGTTTTTTCTTCAGGAGGATCGATAGAATGAGCGAGAGAGAGAGAGAGGAAAAGGTTGGGTTGATTGTGTTGACCACCCCTCGTCCTAGGTGGCACCTCACCTGGATACGTGAGTGCAGTGCACGTGTAATTTGCATTCGATCATCTCTCTCTCTCTCTCGGACTTTTTTTTACTGTGCATGTACATGTTTTATCCAATCCAGACACACATCCTCTTCGTACGCGATCTGACAACACTGATTAGGAATTATTATTATTAAAGAGAGAAGGTGTGGCTTACACATTTATACACAGGTTCAAAAATAAGTCCCGCCATCGTTGATCTCGATTGAATTTAAAGCTTCGTTTTAAAAGCAATTTCAAGTTTTTGCTATAAAAATTGACCAATTAAAATGTAAAGGTTTTAATCTGAATGCGAAATAAATTTGAGATTTAAATAAAATTAGATCTTCAGAAAATGCTTTTAAATTCTTCCTAATTTTGGTTTAAATTATAGATTTTCTCTCAGAATATTTTTATATTTTGTATAAGAAAATATATTTGCGAGATTCTCTTTCGATTGGTTTTACACTCGGTTAATGTGGTCACGATTTTTGTGGTCGTTTTAATTCTTTCGATTTTTATCAGCGAGAAAATAATAAAAACGGTGAGAAAAAGTTTGTTTACAAAAATCACTTATTGATTTTTTAATGTTTTCAATTGGTTTTTTTTTTTTATCTATGTACATAAGTAGTAGGTATACACGCTGGCGTTTTTTGAAACTGACCAATCACAAAGCTGGGATTTCCAATATGGCTGCCTTTCTAGCCAATCAGCGTGTGTTTCGTTTATGCAAATTTATGGGTGGTGGCTTATTCCCATAGACCCCATGTTATTGCATTTTCGCGCCGAAATGTTTTAAAACATTTTAAAAAAATGCATATTTACTAATGTGTATGCATTTCTAAAACAATTTTAAAAATTTGAGGGCAGTACAAAATAATTTAATTTTCTATTTACAAATGTGTGTTCATTTACAAATGTGAGTTTTTTTCCAAGAAAAGTGTGTGCAGTAGTTTTATGATTATATTACAAGTTGTTTTTATGGAAGGGCAATAAAAGGGGAAGGTAAATTACTGAACTTACAAACACAGTTGCCTTTCCAAGTGGAGGAGAAGAGGGGGAGAGGAGAGGGGAGAGGAGAGGGGAGAGGAGAGGGGAGAGGAGGAGGGGAGTACGTTGCTATGTACTCTTTTCTATATAAGAAATCCTCACTCGCACACTTTTTTTTAGTGAAGCAACAACTCTTGTTAAATTAAAATTAAACTCAGTTCAAAAATGACCTAAAAATGTTCATTTTC
>JAQGAZ010000490.1:0-58944 GCA_034692225.1 Polydesmus complanatus | reverse complement strand
TTGACGTCACTATTTCATTAACTTCCTATTGTGGTTTTTATAATATAGTTATTTTTAAAGTTTTTACATTTTTTTTTTACAATGACAAAAATAACAAGGGGTCCCACTTTTATTGCGCCACCCGATATACAGTACCAGTATAATGATCAATCACTTTATTTATTTTTTTATTGCGGGCTGATCATTGGGCGTTTTTTATCAGTAAAGTACCTTAATTTATTTTTTGGTTTTAAGATTATTTTTATCGAATATTTTTTGATCTTCATTTCGAAATCTATTGTTTACGACGAACAGTTTTACTATCCAGAGATTCGATATGCGCGCACGTAACGAAATTTCACAAACGCTAAATACGATTCATCGTCATATACCCCAAGATATTGTTTTAAATTACGACGTCGCTGAAGACTTTTTGTGCCAATAAAAACACCGACATAGTGCTAAGAGTAGAAGCTGAATCAAGTAGAAAATTTTTTCTTTTTTTTTCGTTTAAAATTAACTGCTTTTTATCATTCCCTCGCACCCATCCTCCCACCCATCAGCCAGCACCCATCCGCTTTCCCTATCATAATAGCTAGGCGCGGAGTAGAAAAAGGGTTGGGGGGGGGGGGGGGTTGGAAACGAAAATAACAGTGTAAAAGCAGCTTGCTATCCATTTACTTAATTAGATTAGGAAGAGTAAATTAGAAATGAGGCGAAGCGTGGAGCGCGCGCGCGCGAGCTCACTTTTTCCACGTGAATCACCGTGTGCCCCGGCATAGGCAATGGTTCTCTATACATATTATTACATCGGGAGATTATATCACTTTTTCCTCTTACAAATGTTTTTCTCACCTGAGGTTTCGGAATTGGTTTTCTAGGGTCATGCGATCAGGCGCGTGTGGGTACTGGGCGAATTGCAGACTTTATTATTTTTCACTTTCAATCCGCGCCGGAGAAAGAAAAAAATTGTTCGGGAAATGTTTTCATTTCAAATTACATTTTTTGTCTCTGCTTTTTAATTGAAATAAAAGTTTTTTATATATATATCTGAGAAGAAGAAAAATATTACGGTACCTCCCAAAAAAAAAAAAAAAATGAAGGAGATGAGTAAGACGTAATTACTGAAGAAATATGTAAGCGTCGTCGATGGAAGTTTTAAGAGATGCGAACTTAATTGTATTTGCGCTTACGATCATTAAAATAAACCAATTTTGTCAACATTTTTTTTTTTTTGAGGCTAAACATTTTCTCCTAAAATACAAAAGTTTTTGGAGGTTAGGTGGGCGTGTAAAATGCGTCTACTCAGCGATAGTAAATGCTATTAAACAAATAATGTGATAGACGCTTCGGAGGTGGGTGGTGGCGGTTTGTTGCTGCTTCTAATTCAAAAAGTAATAGGAAAATTGGTTAAACGACGTCGGAGCGTTGTTTTAACGAGAAACTAGCGTTCGTTTTAAATTGGCGCGTAAAAGAAGAAGAATAAAAAAAAGATATAGATTGAAAATTTTGGGATGATGGAAGATCCCAGGTTCGAATAAGGACATAAACTTGAAGTTTGAAAGAAGTGGTTGGAACTTTTTTTTTATTATTATTATTGTTGAAAAATTGTTCCGGGATAATATACTACCGTAGTTTGTTATCGTCAGCACCGGACTTGCTAGGTTTGGCCCAGTTTGCGTGAGTTTTGTTTTTAAACCAACGTAATATTACAGTAACGAATAGGTATATTGCGAGTGAATTTAGGAAAATTCATAGTAGTATTTTTATGTTTTTTTTTTTTTTTTTTTTATTAAAATGCATTCAAAATAAATATTTTTTTTAAATGCATTTAAAATTAATTTATTTTTTTTAAAATGCATTTGAAATTGATTTATTTCTCTTAAAATGCATTTAAAAGTAATTAATTTTTATTAAAATGCATTTAAAAGTAATTAATTTTTATTAAAATGCATTTAAAATAAATTTATTTTTATTAAAATGCGCTTAAAATTAATTAATTTATATTAAAATGCATTCAAAATTAAATTATTTTTTTTAAAATGCTTTTAAAATTTATTTATTTTTATTAAAATGCTTTTAAAATTTATTTATTTTTATTAAAATGCTTTTAAAATTTATTTATTTTTTTAAAACGCTTTTAAAATTAATTCTGTTTTTATTAAAACTCATTTTACCAAAACAATGCAGACAAAATTTATTACATTTCGGTGAATAATTAATTTAAATTTTTATTTACCACAATGTTAGTTGTTTCTTAAGCTAACATTAACGTTAATGCGGTGAATTTTAAATGCGAAGAGGTATTTATTTATTTATTATTAACGCATTATTTTCTTTATTTAAAATTTGAAATTGAATACTCAAAGAATAATATTGATTGATATTCTACGAGGGATATTTCCCGATTTTTTTTATTATTATTATAACTTTTTCGATTAATTAGCGTGTGTTTTCGAGTCTCCCGTTTCCAACGGGGTTTTATACCCGCGCCTGGCTCAAGGGTATACCGTACGGTAGTGATGGGGCTGAGCATCCAATAAAATTGAACGCAGGAAGCGAAGAGACGAGCGTTATCTTAACGAAATTGTTAGTACTTTACGGCATCCAAAAGCAACTTTTAACGCTCGAACGTAATTTTATTTCTTCCCTCATCTAACTTATGCACACAACATTTTTTTTTTTGTTATTATTTTTACTACTACACATCCTTCGTTGCGATGTAGATCACGCTTCATACCGAAAACATAAAATTTTCTACCTTCAAATCTAAAGCTTAAAAGGTTTGTAGCGGAAATAAAGACATTATAATTTTTTTTTTAATTAATCGTTTATCACGTCGCTTAATCTTTTTCTCTCTCAATTTTTGAATAATAATTTTGAGTTTTGAAGTTTGAACCGGACCTTAGTGATGTGAGAGAGTTTTGAGATATATATATATTTTTTATTTAATGTCGAAAGATAAATAAGAAAAGTAAAGAGTTCGGGGGCTAGTGTCGGAGAGGGGGGTGGGTTTCATATTCATATCCGCATATTTGAACAATGTCTGCGGAGCCATCTTGCGGAAGGGATTCTATTTTTCTTGTTAAAGCACTTGCATCTATCATGTTGGGAAGATTACAAAAATCCAACTTTTCCAAGCCAACAACGCTGGATGTTGATAATATATAAAGATGAGACAGAAAGAGACACTTAGTGTAGATGTGGGGAGGAGCGAGATTTGATAGTGAAGAGGATTTTTATGACGGAATATACTGGGGGCCTATGAATGTTTTCGAAGAGAAAAAAAAAAAAAAAAAAGATATTCCCTCCTTTTTTTGTCTTGTAAAATAAGTTGCTGAGACAGATTGAAATCTAGTGTGATTTGGCTGCTCGCCCTATTACGCTCTTATTTTATTGTCCTCCGAGCAGTTAGACTGGAGACGACGTCATGATTCAAGGTTCATCTAACCAGGGCTTTTTCCGATGAATAAAGGAAAGACGCTCGGCGACTTCTTCGGAAGTGCTTCAATATTATGCATTCAACTTTCATCTTTTACGAACTTTTTTTTAAGGTCGGAGAGAGAGGGAGAGGAGGGGAGGAGAGAAATAATGTTGGTCCGTTTAAAAACAAGCTTTGTGCCTGGGAAGGTCGTGCTTCAACGACGTCCGCATTCACAATGCAGCATTTTGAGATTAAATAGCCAATAATTCTTGGAATTTTTGTTGTAATGAATAGCCATTAACAATTGAATACGCTATGTGTTTAAATTTGAAGGACGTGTTATTTGTGCACGGCAGTAGCTTTAGCCAAAAACCTAAGAATGGGGAAGGGTTAAAAAAAAATGTTCTCAGCTTAATGAGGGGAGGGGGAGTTTTCTTTCCATAATCCTACTACAGTATTATCGTGCTATTATGCCCTTAACCGAATTTCGTCTAAATTGAATTTTATTAAGGAATTTTTTAATATAATTTGGCGAAACCATCGCTTAAAATATTCATTGATTCCCATTTTTTTTTTAATTAAAAAATAATAAAAGAAAATTAGGCCTACATTTTATTTTCTTCAAAATTGTATAGCATTTAATTTAAAAAATTTTTCTATAAAATACTCGCAATTTGTTGTTTTTTTTTTTAAAAAAAAAAAAGGTTTTCATTATTTTTTTTCGGTTGTCGGGTTTTGAGATACACTGTCAGACTACCAAATTTTAATAAGTTGGTTAAAAACTTGTCGCTCTTTTAATTATTAAACAGCCTACGGTATTTATTTATTTGATAATGCTTAGTTTTCTGGACAAGTTTTTCGCGTGAAAATCTAGCTGAACTGATTAATTTAAGCTACATTTTAACGCTTACAATTATTCTCAGGACAATACCGTATGCATTGTGCAGTAATCTGTTCCGTGTAATATCTCATTACATTAATTTGTTCAAAGACGCACTGAATTTGTAAGTTTCAGCAGTAAGCAAAGGCTATAGCAAGTACATATTAAAATTTATCCAGCTTTCTGCTTGAGCTGAAAAGTCGTCCAGAGAACCGGGCTTTAAATGGAGTGTAATTTTAGATGCGGTATCGTTTTTGAGGTGCTTTATCTTTTTCCCAGGTTCTGAAAATTTAAATGCGATTTTTTTTTACTACGGTATCAACACAAAATAAAATAAAAAGCTTCATTAACTTTTCAAATTGTTAGAAATAATTGTTGACAAAAATATTTATTTATTTCGAGAGTTAATTAAAACAGTAAGCTAGGAGCAATCAAAATGCTCAAGCACGTGAAAGTCGTCGTGGACTCGTGGAGTTGGACGAGTGCAAATAATAAAAATTATATAACGTAATAGGTCGTCGTGGGTTTGGGTTGGGGAATTGGTTTTGTGAATCAATTCTTTAGTCACGTACAACTTTAATGCTGCTTAATAAGGCGAGAGTGGATTTATGGCATTGTCTTATTTCCGGCGAACGTTAATGTTTTCTTTTGTTGTTGACTTACGAAGGTGGATATTGTTTACATTTCACCCACTTCCCACCCCGCCTTCACTTTTCTCCTTCGTATTTACCATTTCGAATGGACATTGGATCGGTCATTCCTTATCTACAGTACTGTATACTGTACTGTATAAGAAAGCCATATTACGTTCAAGAAATTTCGGAATTATTATTGATTTAAGCGAATTGGAGTCGAGCATTTAATAACTTTTTCTAAAGTAGATGGATCAATTAAGAATTAATTGTGGTCATTTACTGACTTAAAAAATATTATTATTAAGGGTAATTAAATCGATAGAATCTTGTATAGCCTATTTTTCTATTTTTTTTTCTACATAACGTTAATGGTATTCACGACGACGTAAATATTTGTTTACAATATTATTTACAAGTGAAATCACGACGAAGAATGGCGTTTCTTGTGGTTTTCCTCGTGATTTTTCACCCCCCTCTTATAGTACAGTTCTTCAGACCGATGATCTTGAGCTCCTACAACTGCACCCAACCATCAAAATGCCGTTTTATTTATTTGTTAGACGCGATATAATGCTCGGTTTCACCGATATAGATATTTGATTGTGAATCTTAAGTCGTGTTCAACTTTGTATAAAACTGGTGAGTTTAATTTAGCGATCACAAAGGTCGTTAACATTGCCCCTCCTCATTTTTCCTTCCCCGAAACCGCCATCGCGTTCGGAGTTCGTGATTCTTCAATGGTCCTCTAGAGTATCATTGATAACAACACAACTTGCAAATGCAACAACGTATCTGTAGGATGCTTCACACTTTACATCAACAACAGTTTTTGCTTAGATTTTTCCCTTCCAACTTCTCGCACGCTTTCAAGATTATCCGCGCAATTTTTTTTTTTCTTTTTGGGGCGCTTTTTTTTTTTTTGTTCCTGTTGTCGTTGTTGATCATCACTTTTTCTATATCGAGCACCGAGATGATTTATGATCGGCTCGGGAGATCTTGATTCCCCCCCACTTTTCTTTTTTTTTTTTTCGTTTTCATATAGATTTTGGATAGATTTTTGATGATAGGGCTGCGTGCGCCGTAACGTAGTTCAATACTAATTCACAAGTCTTTCACCCTCTCTCTCGCTTTTTTTTTTTTTTATTTAAAAAAAAAATCTTCATCCATTTCGGCTTTGCGTCTTTTTTTTTTTTTCATCAAACCTCTTAGATTTCTAAGTCGATAAAAGAAGCATTTACGCTACGCCGTGGTCTTCTCGACGTTGCTTCGGATCCAATGCGCCCTTTACACTGGAAAAGATCGAAATCGACAGTTTGAAAAATATACCCGCTTACTAGATTTTTGCATTTATTTATCATCACTAATGGCGGTTCTTTTTTTTTTTATTTTTTTTTTTTTTAGGGTATTTATTTTATTTTTTTGTAGTTTAAAGACGATTTTTTGATCAGAAATTTATTTTTTAAGTACAAAAAAATTTTGTTATTAACTAAAAAGTTTTACTAGTTTTAAGGTGTTTTTTTTTCTTTGCGCTTATTTTTATCTTAAGTTTAGGAGGAAAAAATTTACAGATTAACTTGGTTATAACGTCTTCAGATATAACGTAATGTTACATCGGATGTAACGTTATTTTTCGTGAGTCATAGTTTGGGAAACGCTCAGTTTTTGCCTCAAAGCGTTAATCTCGGAAAGTCTAGATAATTTTTTTAAAGTTAATTTGCGTCATATAAATGACAAATATAAGGAACAGAATCTAAAAATAAGTTGTAATTAGAAATAATGGTTACTCTTGATTATGTTGAATTATGTGATCACCAAAAGTTTTGATTTCTATAAATTACTTACCCCACATCATCAGCTATCAAAAAAATCGGATGCAATTTATTTTAAGAAAATTTAAATTTTAAATTTTACTCATTGCATTTTTACTCGAAAACAGTAATTTATCGTTGATTCTAATCTTGGAACATTTAAGCATTTTTGCTATCTTTGAAGCAGTTTGATAAAATATATACTTACGAGCATTTGAAATGTCGTAAATTCTTTTTTTTAATTTATTTATTTGTTTTGGATTTTTCTATTGGTTGTTTTTCCTCATAACAACTCTAAATACAATTAAACAGAAAAGTTATGAAACTTTTATCGTTTTTTTTTTTTGGTTTTTATTTATTTTTTGAATAAAGAGTTGTCCTAATGCGTTGGTTGTGATAAAATGTGGACTCGGCCGGACACACGCGTGCATAACGCCAGTCCACACTCGGCGCTTATCTTTTCTGTCCACTTTGTTGACTATCATCGATCACCAGGTTTACCTACCACAGCGAATGTTGGCCGAAAATACCTTGAAATTCGAACCTCTTGTTTACTTTGCTAGTGAATGGCTTTAAAGCACGTAACAATGCCAGGAGTTGAGCTTAACAGCAGCTTTATCCGTGTAAACACGGATCTTTTTTATGGGGGAGGAGAGGGAGGATAGTTGAAAGGAAATATGTTTGTTGATGAGTGGCTCAACATTATACATCATATTGTGTCAATATATAGGTCAGGTCATCGAATATCATATCAAAAAATAAAAAAAAAATTATAGATGTCATCAATTAAAACGACGGCAACACAATAAATTACGCTAGAATTTTTCAGATTTTTAATCGTTAAAAAAAACGATGACGCGATTTTCAAAAATTAGTAAAAGAAATTACCGTAATTAATGTACCGGGTGTCCGAGTATGATATTATATTTAAAAAACAACTAGCAAAGCCAAAAACTTAAAAGCGTTAAAGAGATGTTTTTTCTGTAAAAAAATATATTTTTGGTTAAATAAAAAAAAACAAAATTCAAAAAATAAAATTTTCCATGATAAAGAAAAAAAAAATACAGAATTTTTATATTTATTGAATTAACAAAAAAAAATATTTTTTTTTACAGAAAAAAAACTTTATAAATTTTCTTATAAAATGGCACAATTTTTAAATTTTTTTTTTTTTTGTTAAAACATTTTTTTAATAGCATAACATGCGCAAGTTAGATAGGGACATCTGGTATATTTTTTGAAATGACTGCGTGCATGTAAAAGGGCTTCATTGTTGGTAAAATGACCTTTAACTTTAATAATGTATTTAATTCTAAAAAGTTAAGAGATAAATTTAATGATGTGCTATTTCAGTAGGCATTACGCTAGAATAATATTATGATGACCACGCGATCGTAAATAATTAAAACAAATAGTTTCAAACTTTTTTTTTTTGCATACATAATTTATTTAATTATTTTTAATTTGGGTAATTTGTGTAGATTATTTTAAGCTTTTTTTTTTTTTTTTGGTTTTTTTAAAAAAAAACTATTGTTCTAATTTGCTTTGGGAGAAAAATGCGTTGTCTTAATTTAAACCTTGGAGCTTTGAGTTGCGATCTAAACGCATTTGTCAACGCTACTTAAAGTATTGGTTTGTGTGTGTGTTGTAATTTATAGGAAAATGATGCTCAAACCCCGTTTGATACTTTACGTCGGGATGTTTAATAGCTTATGAGACGCAAAGCCGATTTCGTTAAGAATTGCCAAAGACGAAAATAAATTGCCCCTGAAAAGGTTGTTGCGGCTACAAAGTCTTGTTCATAATATTTTTTTAAAAAATAAAAAGCAATAATATATTGGTATATAATAATCATGCAATTATTCGTATAATTTTCAAGTATTATTGGCAAAAATTAACTTTAATTAACTTGCATCGTTAATATGAAATTCAGTTTCTTTTTAATTTTATGCGAGTTATTTGCGATTTCAAGTGCAGATTCTTACTCCTAAATTGACACGCAAGACGTGTTTCTTTATAATAATGCTTATTTGATTTCAAAACGATGTCTTTCAAACTACATGGCGTCCGTAAAAAAAAAACATTCCCAACTGAATTATTACTAAAATCTGTTAATATATTAATGACACAGAAAAACTTCACATTAAAGACTTTTTTTAAAAAAAACATTTATTTATTCTGTTTAAAATATTTTCTTTGGGCCTCACCACTCGCAGCAAGGAGAGCCATGCGCTGTATCGATTCCAGCTTCATTGGCTTCGTCTCATGCTTGTACCATACGTTGGCGCGCCTAGATTTAAATTAGATAGGCTACGAAATACAGTATGGGGTGTGATGCAAGAAAAGGTTTACGAGATAAATGAACGAGGGATGGATAGAAAAATCACACACCGAGATTGGTTCCTTTTAATTTTTATTACTGTAGTTAATAAAGGGCTAAATTGAGATTTATAATTGCAATTAAAATGCCTGGTTTTATGGTATGAGCTCCGCTTCAAATGTATGACGATATTAAATCAATTTAGAGTGTTTATAACCAGCGTCAGCTATGTTTTTTTTTTGGTTTTTGACTATAATTAGCTTTCTTAATCATAAATAAGATATTGCCTTAAAGCGAGTTTTAAGAGCATTCCACACATCAGTTAGTTTGATTTAATTGCTGGGTCGGTGTTGACTTTTTTTTTTATTTTTAATATTAATGGTATTAAAATCTTCAGGTCCATTTTTTTGTTGTTGTTTTATTATTATTTTTTTTTTTTTTGGTTAAGTAAGCTTTGTTATTTGAAAAGTGAGTGATGTGTAAACGGTGCCGATGGAAAACGAATTAAGGTTAAAGAGATGAAAATAATGCGAGATGTAGCTGTAAATAAGTTTGACTTCCGGTTATGTGTAATGGTAAAGTCTTTTTCTCTTTTCTGCGGTGTTATGCGCGGATTTAATGAATTTCCCTGGGACTCCTTTACCACTTTGCTAGATCTTTCATAAAACCCACTGCTGCTACTTATGATTAAATAAGAAATGCGATGGTAGATGTCGAGGCGGATTAACCCACCGGCTTTTATATTGAAAAAAAAAAAAAAAAAAAAGAAATATATAAAAAGAGAGAGAGAAAAAAAAATTGTCATTCATTTTATCTTGTATACCTAGAAATTGGATTTGCCGTCGGATTTGCTCGCGTTTGGCGAGACTGAGGCAGAGGGATTTAGCGTTATCGTTCCAAATGGAAACATTTTCGATTTACTTAATGTGCGAGCACAGGCTGGCAAGCGAGCGCGGTACCCGGTACCTGACGAGTAAACGACGCATAGAAAGTACATTAACGCTGGAGTAGACACGAGGAAGAAGAGGCTGCTCGCAAATAGATAATCACAATCACAAACGGTTATCTCAGAGGGGTTTTTTTTTCCACTGTACAAAATTTGCCTACAGCTACTCATTTGAGGTCATCTTTTTTACGTTTTCACATATCTTTATTGGATGTTATTATTTCTCAGGCGAAAGTAAACGTATTATTTTACTCAACAAGAAGGCGAAAAAAAAACGAAAGAAAATTTTGTGTTTTTTAAATGTTTTTTTTTTTTGTGGGGTATTTCAAAGTTAAAATTTAGAATTTATTTTATCTAATTAATTTAATTGTTTTCACTGTCGGACGGTGGCTCAGGCAGATAAAATTTTCTAAGATTTTTTTATGCATCAGGTCAGTTTTACCAATTTTTTTTTTCGTTTTTGCATTGATATTTGACGTGGGCGTACGATATGAAGCAACGCTTTAAAATAAATCTTGAAAGATGAAGTTAGCGATTTTCACTATTATATATTCAGAACGGCGACGATATACGGTAGTTGGTCTTGCGCGTTGGCGTGTGGTCCCGCTTTGAAATACGGGCGTTTGAATCGCCTTGCTTCGTCATTGATGTCATCTTTTCCAGCCAAGAGCTGGTTCTCGGACCCAGTGGGGAAACTGGCATCATGAAATTGCATTTATAAAAATAACAGTTATGAGTTGCTGAAGCGACATCTGTTTGAGATATTTAGACGCTGAAAAGAAAAAAAAAGGGGAGTGGAAAGGAAAAAGAATCGCTGACACTGAGGGTAAAAGTTTGCCTATGTCGCCCATTATTCACATTCATTATCATATTTTTATTACTACGTATGTCTGCGCCAACTGACGGGTGCCTACATTATTTTGAAGCCAATAAAAGTTAAGTTGGTTCTAATGCAAATAATAGCTTGACATACCAATTAATGGTAGAAATTTTAAGTATTCTGATAAGTGATTAATGATGATTGAAATCATGGTTTTAATTAGTTAATCTTTCAATTGAACTTCAGGTTTAATGTTGTGGATACAACAACAATAATACAGTTTATGTTTAATACGGAAATGTCTTTGGGAAAAGTGATAAACTTAACTTGATTTATATTTGGCCCGGAATCAAAATCCAAATCGTAGAATTGTTGTACTTTTATTTGAAATCTAGTTTTATAGAAAAAATTATTTTTTTTTAATGTGAATATTATTTGAAAATATATAATTTTTAAATTTATTTAGTGTTTACAGGAATAGAGTTTTGTTTTTTGGTTAAATTTATTTTGAACGAATGATAACGAATTGCATGCAAAATTTATAAAGAACCTTCACTGCTGTACAATGTATTTGGGAAAAGCGGTTTTGCTGTAATTACGTTGATACCTTTAATGCTTATCGCTAGATGGCGCTATTAGTCTTACTGGATTTTAACTCAACCTTTTTTTTTCTTTCTGATGTAAGAAATTATTATTAATTATTTTGGCGAACCGGTAATTACCTATTATTGATTTTTTTAAAAGCCAAAAAAAAATTAATTGCCAATTATTGTAATAATATTGGATTTATAATTTTTTGCAATGCTTTAAAACGCTGTGATTTTGAATTTTTAAATGGCAGCAACGATTTAATTGTTGATATTTAATAAATTTTAATTAAAAATTTTAATTTGTAGTTTTTTTTTTTATTTTTTATTATGCCTATATGTATTTAATTATTTTTTAAAATAATTTATTTATTAATTTTATTTTAAGTTATTAATTTACGGCTGAATAAAATTTTTTTATGTCTAAATAAATAAAATTTTCTAAATTATACAGTAGTTAAATAACACTTGCTCTTACACTTAAATTAAGTAAATTTTGGTTTTGAGGTCAACGCGTTAGAAATAACCAAGAAAAAAAAGTAACTTTTTTAATTCATTATTATTAATATACATGTATTTTTCACCCCTATATTTAACATTCTTCGTCTTACTAAATAACTCGTTTTGTTCTTCTATAACCTCTCATTCATACACTTGACATTATTATACATTGATTATAAAGGTGCCAATTTATTTCCTTTTGTTTTTTTTTTGCACATTTTCTTTTACCTTCATCCGTCATTTTGAATAGGAATGAAGAGAAAGATCGTGAGAAAATGATTAAAATGCGCCGCGCGCGTATTAAGTCGTTATTCTCCCTCCCCGCCCTCCTGTAAAAAAAGCTAGACTAATAAACCACACCTTTATCTCCACCTAATTACATATTACCTTGATATGAGTAATCGCGATAGGAGACCTGACTGTTCCGTTGATTCAAATTCCGTACGGTACTGGTGACGTCAACGCCGGATGACATCATTCGCGATCGATACCGATTAAAAATTCAACGCTTTCTAATCTCGGAAATTAATTTTCTAAAACTTTTTAAATAGTTTTCATATTAATGTTTTATTTTTTCATTTTAAACAAAAATTTGTTTTCTTGTTTAATATCACAACACTGATTTTAAAATGTGTTAACTTAAATTAATTTGTTGCTTTTATTTTTCCGTAGCCAAATTTTAATTAATGGCTGTATTCGTTCACCATTGAAATTTAATTTCAAAAGAATTTCTACCGAATTTAATTGCTAAGTTCATACCCGTTTAATAGGGATTTTTTTTTAATGAAGCTTAAAAACTAAATTTGCATAAAACATGTTCATTTTGAATCATTCGTTGAAAGAAAAAAAAGGATGTTAACAATTTCCTATTTAATTTTAATGCATTTTCTTAATCTAAAATATGTTAGTTAATAATATGTCAGCCATTTTACATCAACATAAGCGATAGCTCCTGGCCATGTCGTTTATATTCTCCCTATTTTTCTCGTTGAAAAGATGAAACACGTACGGTAGGATTTTTTTCTCTCTCCCTCTTCCTTGTTTTCGTTTTCTATAAATTGGATATTTATTTTTTGAATCTATTGACACGTAATTTTAAAGGTGTACAATATTAGCATAACAATTACTATAGTGGAATGGAAGGGATGCAGCGCCCACCGCCGCGCGCTTATGTCGTTGCCAGATCACTTTTTGATGTTCAACTTTGACGCACAAAGCGTTTAAAGAAAGAGAAAGAAAAAAAAAAAAATACTTTTTGGGGGGCTATTTTTCATTGTCTAACATGTAAATAAATATTCATGAAGTCACATGCGCGTTTATTTTTTCTTTGCGCGAGAAGGAAATTGAGCATCAAAGAACACATAAGCAAGGGATTTTTTTATTTTATTTTTCGCAACTACTTTTACACTAAAATAAAGCTCGTTTTTCTATGCGATGAAGGAAAGAAATCCGACTATATAATATGCAAGTTGGTTTTTTTTAAAAAAAATTCTTTTTGAAAGGGTTTTTAGTTTTTGGCAAATTTAAAGCTGAAAATTAATGTTCTTTATTCAGGTTATTATGCTAGGGGGAAAGTAGGAAACTCCGCGAGTTAAAAGATTTATTAACCTGGCTAATGTTATTTCGTAAATGAGATTTAGTCATTAATTACTCCGCAAATAAAAGTTCTTTTTTTTTTGTTTTTTGGTTTTAATAAAAAATTTATTTGAGAGTGAGTTTGATTATGTTTGCGTTCGGAATGGAATGTATAGATATATCAAAGTATGAAAATTAGGCTACTTTAATAACGAGTTTGTGATTAATAGATCTGTGTTAATTAGCACTTAACCTTATCAATGGAAGGATGCGACCTTAATTGGAAATTAGATATGTACATAGAAACTGACAATTTTATTACACCGAGTATATAGACTTTCGAGCACATCATAATTTAATTTTTTTTAGCTTAAACACGGTTTAACGTGGAAAATCAAATACACTGTACGTTTTTTTTTTAATTGAAATTTAATTTTGCGCTCATGCGAAAGTAAACGGGAGCAACAAAAAAAATTGTGTTGTGTTAATTTTAGAAATAGATCAATCAATAAAAAAAAATACAATATTGATTTTTTAAAAATTAATTATTGTATACAATTTTTTTTTTTTGTTTTTTTTACACGTAAAATTATTATCAATTAAAAAAAATTTTGGTTTTAAAAAGTTATTTGAAGAAATTTGATCTCGTTCTATGAAGTCGCTTTTTAATTTTTCATTTTCAGGTTAAATGAAAACTGCAGTACATTATACTGGATGTGATTTTTGTATGGATTTACCTAATAATTATTTATTTTTTTAATAGTTTTATTTTGTACACCGAAATAAATTTACCTCAAGGCATTCGCTAAGCCGCAATTATAATTTTTTTTATTTAAAAAAAAAATTTTTATTTGCAACTAACGCGCTTGCTTATCAATTTTTCACGCAAAATGCAAATATGCTAATGAAGTGAGTGGAGTGCAAAGTTTTTGAAAACGGAAATGAAGTTGTAAATTTATGAGTTTTTTTTTTGGGTAAACAACATAATTCGGGCATTTACGGCGTTAGACATACAGCGACACATACACAGGTATATCTCTCCTTCCCCCATTCAAAATTCAAATGCCTCTAACCTATTTTAGTAAAATGGAGATGCGTGCACAAACTCGTAATAATAATTCGGATGATGTACTACTCTGTACTTCTTTTTCTCTCTCCTCTCTCCTCTCTTTACGTGTCTATCCATCCATCGTAATAGACGCCGTGCGGTGTGCGTTATTACGGGGAGCTATATGGCTGAAGCCGTAATCCTCCACTTGCATATTCAATTAGATAAATAACGTGATGAAGCGGGGCCAACACAATTTTTGGCCATTTTGCCCTTTAAATATTTGACAGTTGGCCACGTTGGGTGCGCACGCATTGTGGTCGGCGTTGCGTTTTGTTTCCGGTTGGCGATGCATGATACATGAGCATCGCGTTGGAGAAACAGATCAAATTTACTGTGTTTAGTGTAAATTATTCGTAACAATTAAGTTATCTCTCTAGGCGAGTATTGCAGCGAAGAAAAGTATAATACGAGTATATAAATAAAAAAAGACCTCGTTCCGATTAATTCAATTGACCGAGTTGGATTTTCATTTTTTGTTGTTGGGTTCGTCCATGTACGTTTACTTGGCTCAGCACATTTATCGATGTTATTTTTATGTTTCACGCAACGATAATATCGCTTTGAACAGAAAACATGATTGTGTAACACTTGTAAAAAAAAAGAAATAATAAAGCCGCGTGTTGGGGAAGACTGGGACATGGATTAACCGACATAAATCATGCGAATCATTTTTTGTTTTTTGGTGATTATATAATTGAAACTTCAATAACAAATAGTTTTCAAGTTGCGATAGGTTTAAATTAAAGATATTTAAATTGGACGTGAGTTTTATAGAATGGTACTGTACGTGTAAAACCGTAGAATCCAAACAGTTTTACTTCTAGAATTTGAATTGAAGTGAAATTTTGTTTTGGGATTTTTTCACGTGAAAATCGTGTGAAATTTTAGTTCCTATAAATCACTGATATACTGTAACTGTTTTTGCAGGAAGAAAATGAGTTTCGAGTCTAATTAATTGCATTGGTTGGGGCCAAAACAAGGGTATTTCGTGTTAATCGTGTAATTATGTTATATTAAGTTCTTATTTTAAAAAAAAATGTTGTTCTGTGGAATATTCAAAGTTGATATTTTTAAGATATTATTTTTGCAGTATTTAGCAATAGAAAATAACTGCATTTGAATTTTATTGAATTATGATTTCAAAAAGAATAAAACTAATAATAATAAAAAAAATCTCATTTTTATTTTTTATTTTTTGTTTTTTTGCAATTGATTTTATTTCTGCGTGGAAATAACACAAAAACTTGACTTGTTTATGTTTATAAAATTAACAAAGAGAAAAAGCAATTTTGTTCTATAAGCAATGTTAATCGCTTTTTTTCTTCTTTTTCTTTCAACTTTTAATTTGAACGTCATAAATATCCGGAGGGAAGATGTTACGCCAAGCAGAAAACACCTCACATTTTTTGAGGGATTTCTTAACGTTAAATAGAAAGGAGAGAAGAAAAAAATACGCTCTATTATTTTTTTTTATTTACACACACACACACACATAAAAGCTTTTAAAAATAAAGGCGAGATGCGCTTTTTTTTTCTTCTTTTCTCCGCTTCTTCTTTTATAAGGTAATAACGTGTTATTAGAACGGGATTTATTTCTCTCAAAGAAAATTACAATTCTATTTTTTTTTCTTCCGCTTTCGACGCAAATTTGAGCCTTGGAAAATTAAAGCGTTTGAAATTTAAACCTTTAGTATGATTTACATGCGCAAACGTAAATGTTTCGCGTCGTCTAATGACGTCATTTTTTGCTCGGTTTATAATGGTATATATATAAAAAAAAAAAAAAAGAAACACGGTAGGCGTGTTTTTCTTCTCTCCGGTAACGTTATTCCGGCGTAGGGAAAAAGGAAAGGTCGGCGCATAAATAAACTTGTAGGTGTGACATGTTTATTGACGAATTTATTTTATCTCGCAAATTCCACGCCGGTGACGCTATCTGCATTTACCGTTAACGTAAGAGCCAGAGAGAGAGAGAGAGAAGATGATTTCGTTCTGTTACTTTCGTCGGATGAAGAAGAAGCGTGGGCGTGAAACGGTCGGGGGGAGGGAGGGAAAAGGCTGTTTGCATACATTGTGCGTTACGCAGGTATCTCGTGAAAAGGTGTTTACATAACGGTTGGAAGAAAACGATACAACGCTTCCATTTAGCGATTTGAATGTAAGATACAAGTTGAAATTAGGAGAATTTACTTTCATCGGGTCTTATCTCTCTATAGCTATAGCTCCTCGATTGCTTTTCTTTTTTTTTTTCTCGATCCCATAGCTTTAAAGCTACCTCAATTGCTCATCAGTTGGCGAAATCAGGAAATAAAAAGGATTTTCCATTGAATAGAAATGGAAAAGTTGGGCGGTTTACATTCTCAACTCGAGAATTTTTCTTTTTAGTGTTATTCTTTCACGAAATATCTTTTTTTTTTTTTGAGTTTAACTAACTAAAACGGTATTTGAAAATAATGCAGACATTGTTGAAGCGAAATATTTTTGGGTGAATAGAAAAATCATTTGCTTCGAATGTCTCGAAATTGCGTTGCTCTAACATGTCTTTGTTGGAGATTTCTTTTTTTTCTTTCGGCGAAATTTCGAGAATAATTCTTTTTATTTATACATTTTTATTTAACATTAAGCATTGAATATAAAAGGCACTTTGAAACTTTTATTAAAAAATTCTCTTAACGTGTCATTTATTTTGCGGATTGCTATTTTAAAAAAAAACAACTTATGAGCTTAACGTTAAAATCATTAATGTTGTTGATGGATAATAATTATAAAATAATTTTATGGTGGAAAATTACTTTGAAATTTTGACACAAAAGCCGTTTTTATTATTATAATTATATTACTGTATTTAATTCCAATGCACATTTTTATTTTTTTTTATAAATTTGCTTATGCGATATACACGGTGTGGCACAAAAGCAATGAGACTGTTGAAATAAAACTTTGCATTTATTAAAAAAACGTTTGTAACAACGATTTTGTACATGCGCAACGCAAAAAATTTAAAAGTTTACCGCGACAATAACAAACGACAGAGCTATTCGACTGGCTACTCTCCTTTTCACTTAATCACTTTACTCACCAAAATACTCGACCGGCTACTCGACTCTTCGCTTGCCAAACCGTTTAGACGGGTCGAGTAGCCGCGCTTTTCCTATTTTGCTTCTCGACTGTTTACTCGATTCTGGGCTAAATCATGCCTTCTCAGGGCTGTCGTAAGTTTTTCTATCTCGCCTATCTACTCGTATTTTTACTCGAGCCGTCTAAACCAAGCATTCAAAAGCTGATTTTCCTTCTAAGGTTCCAGATTAAGAGTAGTGGAAGAGTACGATGAGTAGCTTTCCTTCCATCTAATGAAGATGTACGCTTTGATTTGCACCTTTGTAATAAATATAAACTTTTATTGAAACAGTCTCATTACTTTTACGGCACACCACGTCTAAATCTATTTCTACTACTGTAATAATATAAATTTAACTTGCCCCTCGTAATTATCAAAAAAAACATTGTTTTTGTTTTCGTTGCAGACGTAATAATTTTAACTCGCTATTATTGTTATACCATAGAGTCATAGACAGACAGGAGGGGAGTACAACATGTACAGTATTTAATTAATGTTTTCTATTTCTAGGGAGGTGCCTATATACACACCCGTATGGACACGACTGCGGTAATCCGATAAAAAGGCGTAACGAATTTCCAAGTTCCATTTACAACCGGAAGTGTTATCTTATTCCAGGTAAACAAACTTTATATCTCAGTTTTTCATACGTCGCGCGCTGTTATTTTTTTTATTATTATTTTATTTATTTATTTTACCAATAATAACAAAAGCAGGGTGGAATTAATATTTACTTACTTTGAGTGAATATTTACCGTGTTAAAAAATTAAGTAGCCCCTGAGATTATTATAAAGCGATGACGTCATCAAATATAATTTATAATTCAACGAAAATCTCAGACCGGAAAAAATATAGGATGGTAATCTGTACATTGTCGGCCCACAGGGGTCAGTCAATTATTACGTATTATTCGTAGGTGATGTATGATGCAGTGACATATCTTTTAATTCGACGTTTAACTTCGATAAGCCGAAATCTTATTATTAAAATGAGAGAGGTAAAATGCGGGATGAGTTTGTATCACGCATCGCTTAATTACGAGTTTTGTTATATAACTCGGAATTTTTTTTTTTTTTTTTGGTACTGTGCTTATTAGGAAGACGATAAAAAAAAGTTATTGTTGAAGATTTGATAGTTTTAAAAAAATTGTTTCCACGATCAAAGATAAAATGTCAAATTAGATTTTTTTTTCTTTTTCTTTTCAAACTCGAAGCATTTTTCTCTCATTTGTTATTACGATATACCTACATAATTTTATTTCTTTTTGGCATGCAATTTGAATGAAAACTAGTGAATGCGGGTAGTAGTAGTAGAGAATGAAAATTCTTCGGAAATATACCCCCAGGAGAAGAGAAGGGAGGCTGGAGATAACGGATTTAGCGTGAACTATACCAATACCATACTACTACACACACACAACAACAAATGTTACTTTTTAAAGAAAAAGATAACAATTGTTGATAATTGTACGTTTAATTAATCGCTCTGTTCTACGTTATCGTGATTGTGTTGTTATACTTCGAATAACATCAACTACTAATTCTCTTGGGCAATCTCTGGAAAAATTTTTCTTGTACATGTACGAGGCTTTTTATTTATTTATTTATTTATATCTTTTCACTTTTGTTATTATTTCTTTTTTTTAGTTTTTTGATAAATGCGTATTTTGGTTAAATTACACGCGTCACCGCCAAATGATAACAAGACGCGCGACTAAGCCCGCTTAAAATAATAATTTCAACAACTAATGTGTAGCCTATCCGCAATCAGGTGGAGAATAGCAGCAGCAATGCGTTTCCGGGAAGCCAGGCCCCAGTCATTTTTGTTTTAATAAGACATCATTGTTAAGTGAGCAGATGGTGATAAAAAAAAAATCGTAAACGTGACGATCAAATTTGGTTAGATGGGATTTTGATGCCATTCTAATTGTTGAGCTCGAGCAAAAAAAAAAAAAAAGGTAGTACCCGGTAGTGAGGTGGGAGGAGCGTTTGGGGTTGTGACAAGGGTGGAGATCCAATCTGACGTCAATCGAGCGCCCGTTTTTGTTTTTGTTTCGGGGGGAGGAGGGCTAATAAATAGCAAAAGCGTATTTCGATGAAGTGATATATCAGCTGACTTTTATCCCTTTTATTATTGTAGATATATAGATGTTTGTGGGATGCGTTTTGTACATCACATTTTTCGTTTTGGCTGCCATCGACCTCGGCGCTGCACTGTGCATGTACGCGATTGCTGCTTCACTTAACACAGCTCGGAACATTACACGTATTTGTTTTGTTGTTTTTTTTTTTTTTTTTTAGATCTTTCTTTTTCCTATTCTATCCTGCATTCGGCTTTTGTTGTTGGGCGAGGCCATTTTTCACGTTGAAGTTAATTAATTAGAAGCACCTCTCTCTCTCTCTTTCGTTCTCTATCTTTCTTTTTATTATTCGTTCACTCACTCTCACTTTCGTTCAATGTCTCTCTCTCTCTCTCTCTCTCTCTCTCTCTGGCTTTGACTGTTATCTCGAACGAAAATTGTGATTCAACAGCATTGGTTTGCAGCGGATGAGCGATGTTTCAACGCGTTTGCTTAGTTAGCACTAAATGTTTGGTTAATCAATTGCTATTTGTTCAGCAACTAATCCGTACACTTTTTGAATAAGCAACTAAAGAGGACCTTCTGCGGGTTTTTGTTCGATTTGCTTTTTTGCCGTGAAAAAGCTTATGCGAGTTTCATTATGCGCTTTTAGATTTATATTCTTCCGTATTTATCATACGTGAAGTCACAATGGACAACGTAGAGTATTGATAAAATTTGTTTTAATTGAAATAAATTGACTTATTTTGAAATTGAAATGTTGGCAGCAAATTCAGTAATAACTAGTTTTCAGTTAAATGGCCCTCTTTATTGATAAAAAATATGCTCTTATCAACTGATGCTGTGTTCATGAATCTGTGAATTTTAATTTGTTTATTTAATTCAACAAATAACTTCACTTTTTTAGAAAGTTTAATGGAAGTACAAGGACGGTTCCTTAAATTTAGAGATAAAAACTTGAGTTCAAGGAATTCAATTTCTTATTTTCTTAATATTTTGTTGCATTTATTGACCTCTTAAATAAGCATTAATTTAACCTCATTCGGCGAAATAACGTGGCAATTCACGTGTTAATATAGGGGAAACATATTTAGCTTAAGTTGAAAAACATTTTTTAAAACGTATTTATTTTTATTTTTTAAAATTACAAAAAATATTTTTCCTGTTTCAGTACTTTAATATTTTTTTTTTGTTTTATTTAAAGGGACCCAATGTATTTAAAAATCACTTACTGGTTAAGAGAGATAATTTCTATTCGAATCATTAATTTACGCCAATTGTTTCAACAAATCAAGTCATGTATGAATAACTTATTAAGCTTTCATTGTTAACTAATCATTGCAGCCGTTAAAAATTAACGTTATACGGTATAGACTATACCAGCTTTTAAGACAATTTAATTCGCACCTTTTTTTTCTCTCTCTTTCGTCTTCTTCTTTACTTTTGGAGCGTTTGAGCGGATAATTTAAAACAATATTTACGGTAAATCATTTTCTTAATTAGGTGAAACGTTTGAGCGAGTGGGCTAATGCTAAATTAATATACGATGTCAAATGCACCGACACAACTAAACATCTGTTTATATTCACGTTGATTACATGCTAATTATCTTTCAACTCTGTTAATGACTCGGGGAAGTTGTTGTCGTTTCAAGTATTTTTATGCGGCGCAAAATTGACATGGCAAAATATGAACGAACGGCTCGGAAGCGGAACGAACTAGCGGAGCACGTAAACTTTAGCACACGGTGACATCATAATATTTACATTGGCTCGTAAGAAATAACATTTTGGTCTTCAAAGTAGGAGAAAATAATATATATTAATTAGAGGTCGTTTCAATTCAATTCTTAATTAATATTATTAGTATTGCTACCTCCTCCCAATTTTTTTTTTCTATATCACTTCTAATTCTGAGTTTATGCGCGCAATAATTATATTAAAAGTAATAGTAACGATACCATCAAAATTTGTAAATAAAGGAAAATGGAATTAAGTTGTCTGTAAAAACAAACAATAAAAATGCTCTTAAAAAAGAAAACAAGAAAACCAACATTTTTTTTTTATATATGAGAGATAGTATTTAGTTGGCTAAGAGGACATCTTGAAACGCTTAGGGTGGTCCATTTAAAAGTATCCGACATTGGCAGTCAGTCATTCGGTAATCTTTCTCGAGTTACTCGCTCGGTTTCGGCTCCGATCGATCTTTCCTTTGATACGATGATGGATCGAGCGATGCAGCGTTTGCCAGAAAGAGTAACATGTCGCCTCGCGTGTTTTAGATGTGCCGTGAGATAATGAAAGGGCCTCTTTGTATATACCCCCACACAGGAAGCAGTTTGAGCTTATAAAAGCAACAACCCATCCCTCAACTTCACTATTTATAGGTACCCACGTTCGCACGTCAATCGCCATATGCGCTCGATCGAAGGTGTTCGCGTGCTCAATGCTCACTGTTCGACGCTAATTGCGGCTACTTACGTTTTTATTTTAAATTTATATCATGCTCTTTAATTACATCACTTTTACGCATGTTGTGTTGTGTGTGCGTATTTGTTTTTTTTATATAGCTTAAATTTTTTTCTCTCTCTCTAATCAAAAAGGTGAGCTCGTGTTTCATTAACATATGCTATCAACAGCTATTCCGAGCAAGCGCCCCGAGCGGAACGGTGGCAGTTGTAGATGGAAACGAACAGTTGGAATTTTCCTAATTATGCTAGTAGACAGGATGGCAGACGCGTCTTATATAATGAATTATAACGAAGGGGTTTGTTAGCGCGTTGTTTGCATGTGACTGATTCGACTGACACGTGCGCTCACTCGAGAGGAGAGAGAGAGTGTTTGTTCGAAACCAGGTGCGGCGCTTGTTGACGGAACGACCCCCTTCACTTGACCACTCATTCAAAATTAAAAGTTAATCCCCTTAAATAAAAAATAAAAAAAATGGTCGCAATTAGCGAACGTCTGGTCTTCAAAATATGCTTCCGCGCAATGTTTTTGATTGCTCTCAAATGGATGAGTCAAATGACGGATAAAAATCAGGCTGCAAATTGATTGTTTTCATGGTGCGGCATAAAAGTCATGAAACTGTTTTAATAAAACTTCATAGTTACTGCTCACTCAATGTTTCAATTCAATGTTTCTGCTCACTTTAAAAGTGCTCACAGTCACAGTTAAAAGTCACAGCTTTTGGAGGTTGGTCCGCTGTGCCAAGTAACCTTCCAAGTGAATTTTCAATTGAGACAATATTGGCTTCAATACTGAGGTCTGGGGAGTAGTAAACTTTTGAGCCCTTTTGAAAAGCCCTTCTATCTCAAAATTCAAATATTTAAAATTTTGACATTTTTCTACTGTAGAACAGTCTTGCGAAAATCTTAACTGGTGAAATGGTTTTGTTCCTAAGGTTCCAGAACTGTTACTAATAGCAATGGCGGCTTCTCCTTTGGTTAATGTTGAACATTAATTTGAGCCTTTGAAATAAAGACACAGTCTCATCACTTTTATGACACACTGTGTACGTAGAGACCTCCTTTTTTTTTTTTTATTATTTTATCAATTATTTTTATTAAGTGAAATTGCGTTTTTAAGTGTTTTGAACATATGCGTGCCGTTTTATCTCATTTTTTGTTTGGTATAAACGATGAATTAGGGGGGTAAGAATTAAGCGAGACAATTGGAGCATTAACAACGATTTCTTAAGCTAATAACATCTTCCACTTCCATCTTCTAGTAAAGACATAAATCTTTCCCAGCATTTAGAACGCGCTTTCAAGATGCTTTTTATCATGTTCTACTTGAAAGCAATAGAACATTTTTCTCAGATTGAAATACGCTTTTCAGTATTATTATTATTTTTTTTTTTTGGGTGATGAAAGGCGAAAATATGTACGTTTTATCATAGTGTGTGTGGGTTTTTTTTTTTCTTAAATAAAAAAAAGTTTGCTTGGAATATTAGTTTATAGTGCTGTTTGACACAAAAGAATAGATACATTAAAAGATATATAATAGCATTTGGAATCCATGTACTTCCGGCACTCTGAACACATTGAAAACGCTCTTGTAATAAAATAAATGGGTGTTTTTTTTTTATTTTACAAGATACGATTAGGCATATTGCTGATTTAAATCACTTATAATAATATTGTTCAGCCCAGACTGGGGCAAATTTTAGATAAATAAAATTAAATTTAGTTTTATTTAATTCATGCTTTCTCATTCAAGAAACCAGTTTTATTAAACCTTCTTTGTGGAAACTTAATATCGTATGTAACATTTTTGTTGTTGTTGTTGTCATTGCAACTTTGAAAACCGATGGCGTTTGCAAAAACTGACTGGATACATATTCAACATCTGAAGGAAGGTGTACCATAAATTTCAAGACTATGCATGTGCATCGTGAGTGTCCGTATTTCATTTACTTTTTGTTTTAAAATTGTCAATTTCATTTGTTTATTGCTTCGTGTTATTGTTTACAATATATTGCTCGATAAAATTGCGTGTACTCATTAGTTTTAATTTGTTTATGCAAACGCGTGCAAAATATTAGTTTAAAGAATTTGATTACCGGTAAATTTTTTTTATTTATTTAAGACTTTGGTTGTTTGTTTTTTTTTTATTATTATTATTATTTATTTAAAAAAATTGGTATACATGTATCTTGTATAAATCGCATTTAGTTTTGTTGTTGAATCGCAATAGACGAGAGTGCGCGTGAAATCCAGCCGTTGCAGATAAATGCAATTTGGCGCCGTTTGAAAATTTAAAAACAATGAAGAGCTTTCTACTTAATTAATTCACCTCAGTCGGAATTTGTGCGAGAAATCCGATCTTCTCTTCGCGTTGTGTGTAATGATGGAAACAGCGGACTCTCATTATGTTGAATGTGCGGTGCAGTCGAAGGCAATCATTGATAACATCTCTTCTACCTTCCTCTACCCATCCCCAGTCATATCCTCCCCCAACTGCTGCAAATGGGGCTTGATATATGAGCCCGTAATATTTATTTGCGAACGCACGACTGAAAATAAATCCTCAAATAATTCAACTTTCAAAATTGATATTTCGCTTTTTCTCTTTAAAAAAAAAAAATGAAATCAACTTAGCGGGAGTTTTATTTCGAAAAATGGACGAAATATTGCTTTTTTCTGGGAAGACAGGGGAGAAAACGTTGGAAATTAAATCTAAATACTTTCGACGCTTCTTTTTTTGGAGATTTTCTCTCTTATTTTTGTTTTAACTGCGTACTGTATATATATTTTTTTATCTTTTCGAGTTTTTAAAAGAAATCAAAACAGCGTAGTTGCATTATTTTTCTTTTTTTCTCCCCCTTTATGCATTAGCCGAGCTAAAATCTCGGGTTGCTCATCGTCTACAATTTAATTTAAGCCAAACGTGGTTTCGCCTTTGCCACCGAAATATTCGAATGCGCAGACGCAGAAGCGCCTCTACCGGTTGTTGTTTTTTTTTTTATTTTTCTCGCGCTTTTTTTTCCTAATCTTTGCGAAAGGAAATTTATATTAGTCGCTTCAATATGTGACTAGAATTTCAAATAAAGAGTTTTTTTTTTACACAAAAAAATAAATAAATACTTCGGATTTTATCTACATTTTTTTTTATTTATTTATTTAAAAACGACATTACCGGTTCTGGTTAAAAATTTTGATTTTTAAAAACGATAAAATAACTTAGGCTATTTAATATTTTATTAGCGTAGCTCGAGGAAAAAGAAAAAAGTTTATAAATTAACTTGAAAATATACACTATAAACTTAGTTTGCATACTTAATTTAACATTATGCATCAATATAAATAAAATAATAATTCACATTTTTTTAATACTGTATTAAAATGAGACGCAGTTTCAATATACAAATTAGCAGAATTTTTTTTTTCTTTTTGATTTTACGTTAACAGCGACAACATTAAGAAATTGAGTAGGTTCTGCATAATAATTTTCAAAATGCAAAGTCTTAAAAGTGCTGTAATTTTTTTAATGCAAGTAGCCTATTTCAGTCATTTTTGCACATTAAAAGCCAATAATTTTAAGCAGAAATTGTTGGATAGATACATTCGTAAATAGAAATGAATCTGATACTGCAAGTCCGTGACCACCCATTTTAAGTCTCAAATTTAATGGAGGTCTCTATTTCTATTTGTGAATCAATATTGTATTTGAGTATCGTTGAATATATAGAATTTTAAAGACTTGATTGAAAAGTTTTATGATAGAATTCTAGTTTAAAAAAGCAAAACATTAAAATTTTAATGCCGGTAGTATAGAAACCGTCCCAACGGTGGTCTTGGTACAGAGGTTTTGCTGTACTATTAGTAGATTAATTAATTACTAAAAAAAATCCTTGAATTTAATTTTTTTTTAAATTATTTAAGGTACTGTGTGCCGGTATCTGCCTTGAGCAATGTTTATCTGAGGACTCGCTGAATTTGTAAGTTTCAGCAGTAAGCCAAAGCTGCAGCAAGGGTTAAAATTTCACACAGTTCGAGCTGAAATGTCATCCAGAGAATGAGTTTTCGTTTTACAGAATTCAATCAGATATTAATAACGTTATTTCCCGCTGTACATTATTGACGCCTATAGTGAAGAAAACGTTAGCGTTTCTATTGTTATGGTTACGTTGTGGCACACTTCGGTCGCGTAAAGATGTGTGCGTGAGATACTTTGCCTAGTCTAACACATACATACTCTTTAATTCTACGTAAGTGTGTTTGGCTGTTAAATTGAACCGCATCGTGCGCTTATTCAAGAGCCTGTTTTTTTTTTCTCTCTCTCTTCTTCCAACGGCGATGGAAAATACGTTTATAACTTATTTAAGTAAAGGCAAGGAAGGAGACCTAGTTGTACGTTTTAAAGCTAACTAAATTTCGGTCGGATTATAATTTCCTTAATCTGTTTAGAGCAGATCTAATCAGTGAATCGAAGCTGAAGTAACGAGGAAGCGAGCGATGAATGGGAGCCAACGGGGTTAGCTGCGACTTTTTACAAGGAGCTAAACGATAGTCGGCTCAACTCGGTTGGCCAATGTCAGCCGAGAACCCACTACCACAAATTCCATAGCGAAATTTATGACACAGAAATTATTTTCTACTCTTAATTATTGCTTCGTTTTTATTATTATTATTTTTTTTAAAGCTTAGTAAAGCTGGACAAAAGCGATTAAAGTACTGGGGGGTCAACGTTATTCGGAGGGCAATAAAAGAGCTAAATAAAATTCAGTTCAAGTTCAGGATTTGGTTGGGTTTTATTTTTATACTAATTATCGGTGCATTATTAATAATGGCGCTCTTATTTATTAGTTCGTTTTAATATTTATAATTATTATTTAAAAGAATATTCACGGTGCCCGTAAAAAACTGGACCCAATTTCCATTTTTTTTAAAAACAAAAATTGGCGATGCATTTGACCAGTTTTACCTTTATTCGATGACGTGTTGTATATATTCTTTTAATTTTGTTAAGCGGATTGAATGGATAAAGTTAAACCGAGTGGAATGTGAAAAGTTGCGCTTTTAATCTGAAGATTTTTCTGCAATCTCTCCTCTCCTCCCGGCTTAAGATAGCCGCTCTTCATTTCTCAATCATCGCTTCATTTGAGTGGGTTTGAAAATGTCATGGGTTTACATAAATATGCCTGCGCAGAAGACGAAAACGAAGCAATTTAAGTCGGGAGACAGCTCAGCTGATTTCGTTGAGCTGGAACACGGAGTCGGGAGGGAGGTGTACGGTTGAAGAAACTTGAAAATGTTTGAGGAATTAATCTAGTCGAGCGGATGTTTCAGATAATTTTTAAAAGTGAAACGTAAACTCGGCGTAAAGACGTCTTCGCGCAGTTTCGGAAGGTGACTTTGTTCAATTTGCAACTTACAGACTTTCGCTATTATTTTTTAATTAAAAAATTTTGAGCTAGCGAAAATCTCTTATCAACAATTACAAGTTGTTTAGTTCTCGCATTTTTTTTTTTTTTAAAAAAAATAATAAGAAATAAAATTTACCGGGGGTTTAAAGTTGACATTTACAAACAATAATAATTTAAATTTTGTCTTCATTTCTTTAAATATCAATTCAGTTTATTGACTTTCGATTGAACCTGTCGTGTTTTTTTATCGGGAACCTCAAATATATTTTATACATTTTCACTTGTACACTGCTGGTTTTTTTATTTTTATTATTATTATATTATATTTTTTTTTATTTATTTATTTCTACCTTACAAAGAAAAAAGCTGAACAGTAATATTGCGGTTGAAATGTGAAATATTTCAAAATTGTCGTTATTATATCCGCCGGAATTTATTACATCGCTCTCATTCTTTTCTTTATTATTTTGTAAAATCTAAAATTGCGTAGGAAAAAGAGAGAGAGAGAGAGAAAAAAAAATGAAAATGAATTTGGTGGATCATGAGATATCATATATCTTCATACGTGCGGACAGTATATCACTAGGTTTATACGCGATTTAAGTTTTTAGATGGGAGCCTCAACCTAGCCGAAAATCGAACGGGGGGAGAGAAGAAGAAAAAAAATCCTTATTTTACGTGAACGAAAAGCAGAAAAGAAAGTGGATTTGCCAGGAACTACCCTTCTCGATTAGAAATTTACTTCACCGCACTACACGTAATCAGAAAAACGTTCCAGTTTTCAAAAGAAATAGAGAAAAAACGAAAGGAAAAAAAAAAAAGAAGAATTGGTTCTTTATTGTGTGACGTAAAATGTAAAACTCACTAAATGTCTTTCATTGCTAAAATTGAGTTAGTGCTCAAGTACAGTTACTGAGAGGCCTACCTACTGCGCATGGCATGCAAAACATTTTTTTAAAAAAAAGTTCAATAAATAAAAATCATTCTGCGAATGTTTTAACGCCATTTACGTACTATCAAAATGTTAATTACGGTGCATTTTTAATGGTTTTTAGAGCCTGGCGAGTAGTTCTGGGTACTCTTACACAATCATAAAGGACGTTCAGCCCTGTCAAGGTTTTTTGTATTTCTCGCTTTTCATAGAAACCCGAGTAATACCCCGATTTTTGAAACAGGTTTCAATCGATGAAACTACAGTAGTTTCACATTTCAGGTATTTGCAAACCTATTTCTACCGAACCCGATCTCACAAGTCTTTTCGTCAGTAAAACAACTTGATATTAGGTCGGTCAGAAAGGGACAGTAAAAACCCATATCAACTATGACTTTTGATTGTGAATCATAATTTGAACTGATCTCAATTTTTGCAAAATTTAAAAGGTCATGCGTGTGTTCTCTATTTATAACCTTACATCATCACTGAATTTTAATGGACTGAAGGTGCCCAGTACTGAAACGGCTTAAGTTTGTTTTTCTAAAAATGGGTTTATGGGCTTTTTAATAACAGACGAAAATTGGGAAATAAATTTCCGGTCGCCTGGTACAATGTTTCCACAGCGAATCAAGTGTTAGGGGAACCAATTGAGTCAAGTTTCTTTTTGACCGAATTCACTGGAAGCAATCTGGTTTAAGCAAAAGCGTTTTCACTGTAAAGTTGCGGCGATGTGACGTCGCCGTCACGATTTTTCAAACAATTCGGCTCGCTTTTCTTTTTAAAAAGATGAAATGTTAACCTTTGCTTTTCTTTTAAAATTAGGATTTACTGGTGAAACGACTTGTGGGTGGAAGCTGGTTTGCTGAAGTTCCACGCTGAAATATGGAACTGCTGTAGTTTCACCGCTTGAAACAGGTAGGCTACAAACTTTTTTTTATATATATAATTTTTGATTTTTAAACTAAAAAAATTCATCAAAATATTTTGTAATCGTATCCAATTTTTAAGTTAATCTGTCATTAAGGATGGTGACAATGTACCGTAGTTGTTTCCCCGCAATTCGTGGAATGCGTAATTTATTTTAAAGTGTTTTTATACGGTTTCCATTTATGAGCTAAAGTAATGAATGTAATTTTCGATCGTCGAAGATTATTTTTAAGCGTTGTCAACGTCACACGCTACAATTTTCAATTAAATTCGGGTTTGAACTGGTTGCCATATAAAATTTAAATTTTTATTAGTTAATGAGCCTTATTTTTTTCTTCCTTCCTTCCTTTTACGCAACTGCATCAATTTGCAGAAGGTTAACTCTTTTCTTAAAGTGCTTTTTTTTTCCCCCAACAATTTTTAAACGCGAATTTATTACACTTTTTTTTTTAGCTTTTCTTCATTCTTTTAATTAACTAATTTGCCAAGTTGTGTTAATGCTCGCCGATTCAACTTTTAAAAAAATATATTACCCGAGCATTATGCACCAACTGCTTTAATATTATTGTAAGTGAATAAATTGGATGAGTTAGTCGAGTAAAAGTTTTGAGGCCTAAAAAAAAAAAAAAAGGGTTTAAAATTAATGTGCTCGCGATCGTAAATCTTGAAGAAATAAATTTAACATCGGAATTATACGCTCGCTACGCTAGTGTAAAAATAAACTCAAAAAGTTCCATCATTTTAATCCTCGCTACTTAAAAATGGAGAAGGATATTTTGGGGAAAAAGAAATTGCATCGAGATAGGCGAATGTGTGTGTGTGTGGGCGGTGGTGGTGGAGGTTAAGATGAAGGAGGATGAAGGGAAAGAGGAAATATAGAAAAGTACCGAGTTAAATAAATCTCTTTTTTGGTTCCTCAATTCGCTTTAGCATTTTGCTATTTAATTCCAACTTCTTATCGCGCGCCATAATTTTGAAACAGCATGATATATTTATCGAAAAAGTTTTTTTTTTTACACTCTCACTTATTAAATAGTGGATTTTGCGAAACGAATCTGTAAATCTTGTTAAGAGCATAATCTGTGTTTGCATACTTTCACGGCTTTGGAAGATTAGGAGCTGAGAATGTGCGATGAAGAATTGTAATTGTTTCTCTCAACTGCTGCAAAAATCTGTCTTTACGCATTCATTTTTTTTTTTTTTTAATTCTCGTTTCTCGAAAATTTTGTTTTCTTTTTGTGATTTTTCTCGGCATTGGTCAACGATTTAAAACACGAAAAAAAAAAAAAACAGCGCGTAATCTATTACTTTAAATGAAGCTAAGCTCTCTTAATTAATGCTGGCGTTAAATCATCTTATGAATGGGGAAAACTCTTCGCTGCTAATTACGTATTTTTTTTTTTTTTTGGAAATCTCGAGAAAATAGATAGCGCGAATTTCAAGCAAACAGATTTTCATTAATAATAGATTATTTTTCTTTTAACATTATTTTAGATTTAAACTAGCGCAGTGCCAAAAACATTCTCGCGCAATCGAAATTTCTTCAAATTGAGAAAGAAAAAAAAATCCCCATGCAAAATAGGGGATTGGAGCTTCCTGGAAATCGTGGGAGTACTGAAAATCTGCGCAATTAGTAGTTTCAGTCCACGATACAACTTATAAAATTAGGCACTGAAGTAAAAAATGTTACTAATAAAATTTGTGAATATTTTAAAAAAAAAAAACCTCTTTAATGCGGTAGCATTTTTAAAGAAATATTATTAATTTTTTTAAGCTAAGTTTTGACTCTTTTATCTTAACCAGGCGCCAGTGTGAGGTATCTACAAATTCTCGTCCTTAATAAAAACTTTCGCATTGTTTAATTCGTGATTATTAAGCTGCTTATTACACGGAGATTAGCATTTTTCAAATTTAATGCTATATTATTGCTGTATATTACCATGATTTCTTATTTAATTCTCAAATTTTACGTCTTAACATTTTTTGCATAAGCGCGAGCGAATGATAAGTTATTTCTGGAAGTGTCAAGACGTTTATTTACATACTCGGGAGTGTCGTTGACATTGTCCAGCTAGCAGACTGTGCGCGTGTTTGCTCTCGGAACGTGTGTAAATATCGAAATCTACCGCCACGAGCCGTTGTAAATGGCAGTTTGGCCGAACAACCGTAAGTTTATTTATTAAAAATATAATGACGTTAACCATCGTCGAGCGGGTTGTTTGTGACTTTTGGTCATTTAAGACACGTGACACTACTTGAGGTCTCGGCTAGGGATAGATATGTTTGTTCACGTCAACGTTTTGGTTTTGGAAACAGCTGAAGCAACTATTTAGATGGCCACAATAACGACAAAACACTAAAAATGTTTTTTTCTTCTTTCTCACAGTCGTACTAAGGGTATATGTATACATATACACTGAGGTTTACTACGATCGTTATAATAGATAAAATGTAGCCGAGACCCTTCGCATTAGTCGACTGCTCGTGAAAAAAATCCGTCACTCCGCTCGGACCATTCTCTACACATTTGGATTTTAATATCGGATACAAACTTTTGATTTTTTTTTTTGGTGCCATTTTCAATGTTTTCGTAAACTTCGACTTTATGGTTTTATGAGTCAAAATCCATTTGAAAAGTAAAACTTATTGGGAGGGTAAAAAAAATACATTTTTTTGTACAAATGAGCTGATATTAATACCAAGTAAGTCTCCCGGAGCTCAGATTTGTGTTTACATTCTTATTTAAAATTAGCTTTGTGCGCGATTTATAAGTTAATTTTTATCAAGGTAATTAACTATGTTATTACTGTATTTGATAGATCTAGTTGTATTCTTCTCAGTCTTAATCGATTTGACTAAGTCCACGTTTTTGGTTACTGAAAAACGTTAAAAATGAAGAAAATATCGAATTTCTGGTTACCGGTAACTTAAAGTTTTAATCCTGGATGAACAAATTTGACATGAAAAATAGTTACCGGTAGTAAATATTGAGTCTAAAACTATTTTAAAAATTATTTTTTAATATTAATGAGTTGTATCAGTTAAAATTTTACGTCATGGGCAAATGGGGGCAAATTGAAATTGTTGCAGCAACAGTAAATTACAAGCAAAGAGTAAGAGAGGAAGGGCATTTCGAACCCATAATCGATAAAATTATGGTAAATATGCGATCCATACTCATCAATTGGAAATTTCTATGGTTGATTAAAAAGAGCAAATTCGATCGTTGTTGTTGTTTTTTGTTCACTGTGATTGTTATTTTTATTGCTATTCAGTACAAAACTTGTTTCTTTAGCTTTGATTTTTTTCTAATATTTTTAATCTCGGTACTGACTCAAATCAACTTTGTTCCAAAAGTTTTTTTTTTAACTAAATTTTTATATTATTATTGTTGTTTGTCACTTGGGGATTTAATAATTAAATTACGATTAGTTTAACTTGAAAAAAAGACAACACGCTTTTAGCGTTACAATAAATATCAACAAAAAAGCTTAAAATATTGCAACACAGTAAGTCTGAGGTCGCCAGGGAACAGCCAAACAACAATAACTTTAGACATCAGGGGGGAAAAAAAGAAACAATAAATTTAGAAAACACTTCAAATCTTGTTTGCGGAGATTTGATTTTCGTAAATAAAAATATTTTTGCGCTCACCGAATTTTAATAGCAATTTAAAAATTTGGTAACGAAAAATTTGATAAAATTTTGAATTTTTTCAACTTACAATAATAGATTACTTTCCATGTTTTCTAAACTTATCAGTTTTCAAAAACGCAACATCGAGGTTGTAATTTTTTGCGAGGGTGACCATACTTATAATAATACCAGTGAAGGTCCAGGAGTGTGTTATCAGGCTGTTGCATTGCTCGTAATTTACTTTTCCTAACATCGCCAGTTGAGGGATGGGAATGGGGAGGGGGTAAATTGTTGATCTTCTCATTTATAAAAGAAGGCTAGAGAAAAAAAAAATAATAAAATCCTATTCCCTATCTGTATCCAGTACATGCGGAAGGGGAAGAAGATGGAGAAAAAATAGGGAAAGAAGTCGGATATAATTTTTTTTTTAGTTATTATTACTTTATATACAGTACAAGTATAAGGAAAAACTGAAACTGACCGATAAAAATGTCATTGTATTATTCCAACACCTCCTACGTTCAGTTTGTTGTTGTTGTTTTTTTTCCCCTCTATTTTTATTTTTTGTGGACGGGAGTAGTGGGTCTTTGGGTATAGCTCAAATTGTGATGTACAATATGGTATTCGTTCATCCGTGGTGATAATGAACAAGAGAAAGAGTGAGTGAGAGAGATGAGAAAATAAACCTCCCAAAAGAAAAAATGTTTGGTTGTGCGCGCGACCAAACAACAAGACACAAAAACACGCATGTGATAAAAATCTTTTGGTGTATAAAATGGCGGGAAGAGTAGGGTGTGGGTTGGAAGGTGGGGTATAATTTTTACGCCGGATGAATTGGAAGAGGAAGACGGTGGTTTTTTTTTTTTTTTCTTCCTTCTTTCTTCTTCTTCAAAATGGTTCATCATCACTCTCTGTGCCACAATTGCGCTTTGGGAGATGAGAAAATTGAATCAACCAATATCAGCAGTTTGTCTTCAGCCAAGATCATTATTTTATGTCCCCTTGACTCGCGACCGGGGGGGAGGAGGAGGGGGGGGGGGTTTCTTTTCTTATTTTTCTCTCTCGCTTTCATTTTAGCTTAACAGCCATCTGTGTGCGAAGGAGAGAGAATGTACCGGTTTGTACACACAGACACCAGGCTTTTGTCCGAGCACAGGTCAGCGAATCGATTACGTGTACAGTTATGGCGTTCAGACCAACCAAAAAAAAAAAAAATTATTTCTTCAAAATGGATTTGTTTTCAGCTAAAAGTTAGCGCGCTTGGGTGTTGTTGTTGCGTCTTTTAACGAGCGACAGCAGCTGCTAAATTAAGTTTGAAAAACACTTTTGCTTTGGTGAACAATCGCGCAAATATTAAATTCAGTAGCTTACTTTACTTTTAGGTCTATATACTCGTATATAGACAATATATATATTTTTTTTCGGTTATTGTTTTTATAATTTTTGAATTAATAAAAAAAAACTTGATTAATATGGAATTTCAATAAATAAATGTAATTGGTATTTTTGAAATTAATTAATTTTTTTGACAGATAAAATATGTACAAACAATATTTTTACATGAAAAGTTTTCACTCATTCACGTGTTTTGATCTTTACTTGCCAATTTATAATTTTAATTGTCGTTACTATATTTTTGTTTATTTAAATCATTAATAATTTTTAACCGTGAAAGTTTTTTTTTTTTTTGTGACGACCAAAAGTTGATATTTTTTTTTTTTTAAAGATTTTCATTCTTTATTATTTTGCAGTTTAGAAGTATAGTTAATGAACTTGGTCTATTCAAAAATCTTTCTTAGAAAACATCAGTGAAAAAAAAAACTAATTACTGCACTTCCAACGCATTTTATACATTGTAATTAATACAACGCATTGTAATTGAATCGAAACAAAAAACCGCACTCGATTAGTAAGAAGAAGAAGTAGGAAAAAAAATGTAAATTATGTTAATGGATGTTAATAGTAAATGGGAGTGAAGTAAAATGCGCGTGTGGGAGTGGAAAACACGTGTATTTGTGCTGAAACTAATTCATCAATCCGCAACCATAGCAAAAAGAAAGAAAGAAAGAAAAAAAGCTATAGAAGAATAGAAAAAAAAGTGCAATAGTGTCTTTTGTATTGAAAGTTTTGTAGAAAAATGGTCTTTCTTTATTCCGTCGACATTTCTAACATTATTTATTGACTTGCTAACTTTTATTCTTGTTTGTTGCTGAGGGTGCGCTGCAATCACTGATCGAATGATCTCGTCTTCAACCAACCCCAAACAAAAAAAAAAATATATATATATATATATTAAATAGGTGAAAACAGGTTTTTGCTCTCGCTTTTGACGCTGGTTGGTCTGCTTTGGGCTCAACTGGACCTAGCTAAGCCAACCCAAATTCTCGAAACGGCGTAAGGAAAGAAAAAAAGAAAATGACTAAAAGAGCGAAAGAAAATATATTTGTAGCGCATTTTGAAAACTATCCATCATTGGTTGGGTAGTAGTAGTAGCTCTGTGATATAACTTATAAGTCGTCCACTGATAAGAGGATCAGCTGTACGTTGTGTTTCTGGGTAACAAATGATGCTTTACGATCAATACGCTAAAGTATTTTTCGCTGGAGATGTTTGATATGTTTACGACCATATACACTTCTACAACCATTTGTGATGAACTAAAAAAAAATAAAAACAAGCAACATAAATACAACGTCGTATATATATCGAGAGAAAGAAGCTGGGTGGGAAAAAAAAATATATAATATAATACGTTTTAGTTCAAACAGTTTAAATGACGATGAGCACATTTAGAATGAGGGTTTTATGGAAGTGTAAGGAGAGAGATGGAAGAAAAATTTTTTCTATTCGATAGCTCTCTCATAAATAAATACAGTAGGATTTATTGAAAAACTTTTTTATTTCAATTCTTCTTTTTTTTTTTTTTTAACGCGGATAAATCTTTGTGGGCTTGTTTTAAATTCAAGCGGCGTTTGGGCGCAGATAAGACGCGAGGAATATAAGAGAAAGAAACAGGAAGTAAAAAATAACTTATATCGGATGCGATCATTTTTCCTAATCATATTATTATGACAATTTTCGATCGCGTTTCAAGAAGAAGAAGAAGAAGAAAAAAAAAATTGTGTTTTATTGCGTTGGGAGTGACGTGACGTAAGCCGGAAGTCGGTAACGTTAACGTATTCTCCGTGTGTGCTTTTTTAAACTTAATACGAGAGCGAAGTTGTTACGTCAGAGGTCGCTAAAAGCGGATACGACGACCGAAGCTTTTATTACTAAATCAACAGCGGAGATAAACGCCACGGTCATTTAATGATGTCCCTCGACGCTCTTCTTAACAATCAATTAAGAAAATAACTGGCTATGATGGTGTCGGTGGTCTACTGATGATAAGAAAGAATTATTGCAGGGTTTGGAATGAATGGAAGCTTCGCATTGAACACATTGTTTGAGCTATTAACCATGGATCGTAAATTTACCCTGGATAAATTAATATTTTGGAAGGAAGGGAGGGGGGAAATATTATTGTAATAATGTAATTGAAATTATTTTTATTTTTCTTTCATTAGAATTTTGAAAATTAAAAAAAATATGTGTTTTAATATGATCTAAAAATTAAATTTTAGTAAATAGAACATGGAAGAAGTAATTTTTAGATTGTTATAATAAGGTCAGGGTACCCATTTTTTTTTTTAAAAAAAAAGAATTAGATCGGGTTGATTTTAGCGGGGATTATCAGAGCGTTGCAAATTATTATTTATTTACTCTACCACTGATGTCCAATTTCTATTTCTATTTCAATAATAATAATAATAATAATAAAAATATTGGAATTACGAGTATTTTCATTAAATTTAATTTCTACAGTTTTTTTTATCAAGTTAGATTATTTTCTAAAATTGGAAATTGCGCTTTCTTGTCTTAACTAGTTGTTTGAAGCTTGTGTACCGGTATTTTGATATCAGTTTTTAATTTAAAAAAAAATAATAGATTACAAAGAGCATAGTTATTGATCTAGTGTTGATGTGTCATAATTATACTCTTCATTCTTGGTTTTCTGGGCGGGTTTTCAAGCTGAAGACCTTACTGACTGACATTCAGCTACATTTTAACGCTTGAAATTTGCAGGTATACGCAAGGGCTAGGTAAACGACTTGCTGAATTTGTAAGCTTCGGTCAAAATTTAACACAGCTCTATGCTCGAGCTGAAACGTGGTCCAGAGTTGAAAGCGTAAATCATTGTTAAATTTCGTAATTTCTAAAACTTTAAGCGAAAATAGAACAATTTTACAGCTTTAAACATGATGAATACCAACTTGATTCGTTTGATTTTTGGAGAAGTTTTTGTTGTTCCATTCGGATAGGTTTATAGGAGCAGCAGAGAATGCCCAGAGCCTGAAAAGGACAGAACGTCCCTCCTTGGAGGCCTCTGAGCGAGTCACGTGCACGGTATAAGATGAGGCGTTCTGATTTTTCTTATAAATTCAAACGGTTCTCTCCGGAAGACACGTCACGAAGTAATATTGTAGTGCGAAATCGTAAGATAATAATGTTTCGAAAAGTAGAGATTCGAACGTGAAAATAATATTGGCTTCAATGCAAAAAATGGTTTACCGTAGGTAACTTTGTAACCTTATAACCATGTAAATTTCAATTTTTTGAAAACGAAATTTTGATTTTTAACGTCGATTGGTTAAAATTCATTTTTCTAACGCCATCTAAAACGTCAAAGACAATCAAAAATTTATCTAACAATTTACACACCAATCAATTTTCATCAGCTAGGCGTATATCAATTTTAAATACCCAAATTTATGCACATTATAATCTCATTTCGGTTATTATCTTTATGCAAATTTGTATCGGAATTTCTAATTCCGATTATCTCTCTCTCCCGCGTAGTTAACTTAATAATTTTTTTCTTCTCCAAATAAAAAAAAATATGCATTTTAATTTTTTATTTAATCTTCTTTTCGACGGAATTTTTCCTCTCCACTCGTTTAATGATCTCTTTCGGAAAGCATATGAAGTTAGTAATTTTCAATTTAAGCGGTTAACTAATCTCGCCAAATGATTCATTAACATAATTATTATGCATTTTTAAAGGCGTTATTTAAATTCAGCGCCGGAGCCCCTTGTAAATGAAAATTGAGAAGAGAGAGAGAGAGGGTAAAAATCTCATTTCTACGGCTGCTAATGTCGCGCGCGCAGGAAGTAGCGTCATTTTGTTTTTATCATCGCGGCGCATTGTGCGGATGCACTTTAAGATAAACGGATTTTGGCGTCATTTAGTTAATGCTACCCGTTAGTTAGCTTTAAATAAACGTGTACGTTTATTCGATATTTATTTGAGCTTGATAGTGAGTGAGAGAGTGTGTAAAAGAGCCTCTTTTTTTTATTTTTTTACCTGCGACCGCGTTACGGTGAAGTTGCACGATTGCATTCGGGGTACCCAACGGTTTTTTTTTTTTTTTTATTTATTTTATTTTTATTATTATACGAGGTGTAGGATGAAAACGCCACTTGTTTATAGTTAACTGTAATCTACTCAATTTCGTGAAATTGGATTGTATCTCTTGATTATGCAATAAATTTCTTCACTTCCTTTCACGCGCGTTTCTTCGTTTTGTTAGAGTGGAGAATAGACAACGGTGGTGAAATACCCAAAAGCTCACTGCTGCTGCTGCACGTGTATAACGCGTTGCAAGAGTCGAGAGTGAGAGATGCTAATAAATTCTTAGATTCTATTTAGTTGGGAAATTTGAAGGCGCAGAACCCAAACACTCTTCGAAAGCTTTTTTTTTTTTTAAATCAATTTCGTTATTATTTTTTTTTTTTTCGAGTTGAAGATATCGTAAAAATATTTATTGTTCGTCGGTGACGTGAAACATTTTTATTTCTGGAAAGGTTGGGGCTATTTCCTTCTCAAAAATATGGATGAAATTTATAAGAAATTTAGACTTTTTTAAATAATAACTTTGGTTATTATTATTATTATTATTTTTTTTAAATTTAATATTTTATTGTTGAGTTAAGCTTAGTTCTTATGACGCATTTTTTTTTTCTTTTTGCGAAATACCGGTAGTGATAAAAAAAAAAATTGCATTATTTTTACGATGACTATACTCGGAGAATACTGCGAAATGAACTTCCTGTCGTAGGCGTGAAAAAGCGATGAATTTCCAGGAGGTTTTATTTAGCGTGAAAATGTCGCGAAATCAATATTTTATCACCTTCAGTACCGGTACTGCGTTTGTTGATCTTTTATAGAACAATTTTGCTCTGTTTTACACAAGATTTTTTAGTATAAATGATATATTTTTTTAGTTAAATACGATGGAACTCGGTTATAACGACGCCAAGCGGTTATATCCGAGTAACCAAAAATCTGTTTAGTCTTGTCGAATTCCCTCTATAGTACGGCTTTAATATGCTAGCTCGTATACTACGTACTGTGTGGTTGTGCAATAAAAGGCATCCAATTATAATGACTACATTTCATTTTTATGTACATGTACAGTAGCCTATTTACTGTATTTATCTAGACTTTTACAGCTTTTTAGAAGATTTGTTTTACTGTCTTTTTGAAGAAACAAAAGAATAAGTCATTAAATTGTATTTAATATTGCCAAAATTTCGCAAAATGCTGCTATAACCGAGATTAACGGCTTTTTCTAGCCTTTGACGCTGTAACCGAGGTCGACGGTATTTTCTTGAAGCAATATCGAAGGTTTTTTTAAATATAAGTTTCATAGGTGTAGGCCTATGCTTGCCGGTGATTCTCAAAAAATGACGTTATGTCCGAGGTGTCGTTATATACCCGGACAATAATAATCAAATTCTACTATAATTAAATAGTAAAAAATAATTAAATTTTGGTTTGATACTGTAGTTATTATGCTCATAGAAAATTTAAACGTTTGTTGATCAAATTACTTTATTGTATAGCAGAGTAGGCCTACACTCTTTCCTTTTATTGTAATACATGTACATGTATAGGAAATTGAATGCTTTTTCTAGAGTGTTTTTTTTTTTGTTTTTTTTTTGTTTTTTTAAACCAAATTTTAAAGCTCTTTAAGCGCATTAAATTGGTTAGCGGCGAATTTTTCGACGTGACTTTTATTATACTAAATTTAGCGCCGTTAATGATTTCTGTTTACGAGGAAAAACTCCTCTAAACATTTTTATTTTGTTAGGAAAATGCGACGTTTCCTATTTTGTAGTGCGTGTTTTCGATTTTTTTTTATTAACTGTAAAAAAAAAAAAAAAAAAAGCAGGAGGAATATAAATAAAAGTTTGAATGGAGCATTTCAATTGGCGTTCGGTGTGTTGAACGCTTACCTGCGCCGTTTTATTTGATTTTGACCAACAATTTCCACGTCTTTAGAAATAGAAATCGAGTTTTATGGCCGTAACCGGACTTTTAAACTCTTATTTTAGAGCCAAAAACTATAAAAGAAGAGGAGGGTTGGAAAAAGCCGGGCGAAAAGACAGAGAGAAAGTGAATGAGAACGGTATTTTTTTTTTTTTTTTTTTGCTCAATCCCGAGATTTATTGGAGAATCCCGGAACAGCTAAACATTTCAAGATTTTATCGACTGAAATTGTCAGCGTGTGTGAACAATCCATTAATGATAAAACTGCACTAAACTTTATTAAAAAAAAAACAATCGCGAGTTCAAAGACATCCCCACAATTTACTTTCTTTTTTTAAAAAAATTTTTTTGAGAAAGAAATATTTAATTTTTAAAATTCAAATAAAAGCTGAATTTAAAGCGCAAAAATTTATAAATAAAACGTCATCGTTAGAGCTCTTTTTGTTGCTTCAATTGAAAATCTACTAGAAAAGTCGCACTGGTCTCAACGTTTAAAAAATGTTACCGACCAAATGTGCATTATTCCACCTTCCCCATTAATGAAAAATGCGAGCTGCAATAAAATTAAAATTCCAAAGAACTAAAATTGGGTCTGCTTACTTCGGGCGTTTCATAGCGTTTATGCGATATGGTGCTGAACTAGGGTTTTTATGTAGCGCATGCATTTTGAAAATGTTTAACCTCACGTGGTAATTTCTTTTTTTACTGTAGCCTAATATATTATAGTAAAAGCCATTCTATTATTTCGCTGTTTGTGAGATGAGCCCATAATTTACGAAAATGAGCAAAAACCTAGCGTAAGAGGTCGAGTTAGATTGGGCTATGTTCCAGAAAGCTCTAGAAGGCCGGTGAATATGACAGATGGGAAATATATTGCCGAAAATAGAAGGCTAACAGTGGCGATCCATAAAGTACCAGCATCTCGCTGCCTCTTTAAGCAAATGAAAGACGAAAAAAGAAAGAACGGGCAATCAAATCGCATTGAGTTATGTTTGCTGCGGGAGGGGGACAGCAGCACTGTCTTTTAGGTCAATCACGATTGAGAGCGCATCAATTATTCATTTTAACTGATGGAGCATTTAATTACTTTCTTATAAATCAACGTTTTATTTATGTTTATTTCAAGACAACTATTATATTTTTCTGGGGTATTTTTGGTATTTGTTGATATTTTATGCTATCGGACTAATGAGTTTTAAATTGATATGTAACGTTCGGGTAAAAAAAGTATTTCTTATAATAGATATTATAAAGTACACGGACGTATTTATCTCCGCGTATAAACCGGAAATCAATATAGTGTAGAAAAGTGATGCTTAGAAAAAGATATAAAAAAAATATATATGAAAGTAACAAAGCATAACGAATACAGTAGCTGAAGATGCAATATGCGTATAAAAATTACAATAAACTTCCATTACACTTGGTAATTTATTCTTTGAATAAAATCTTGTTTTTACTAAATTGAAACACATTTTTCTTTTTTTTTTCTTTGCCACTGTACAGTATTTCGATACGCGCCATTGTCGACGGAAATTTTAAGTGGTTTTACTTTTTTTTTGTAACGAAAATCGATTATTTTATTTTTTTTTTTCCTTTTTCATATTTTTTTTTTTTTTTTTTACAATTTTACGAGAGAAAGTTTAATGCGCAGTGTTTTTATCTACAGCTGAGCTTTTTGACATAAATATTTGCAACGCATGCGCGAAGGTATAGGGAAATATTTTGGCGCACACTCCGTGCCACTCGTTTCGGGTCGCGAGAACGTTTTATTCTGTGAGCGAAACCGGTTCGGAGTGAGTTGTGTTTCGAATTATTATATAATAATTATAAGGTTACTGGAACTCGACCTTATCTCTTTCGCGCGAATGTTTCATTATTTTGGTAGGATGAAAATGTGTTTACCCTACTAAAACGTTTACCTTAAGTCGAATATCGTGTGCTATATGGAGAATTTTTTTTTTGAATTCAATTATGACTATTACTGGTATAAATTGTAACGTTTGCAAACAGGATTTGAATGTAAATAGATAGAATTAGGATCGGTTTCTTTTGATTTTTTTTTTTTTTTTGACATAGACTACTTAAAATAATAAGATATTATTACACGCAAGATTTTGCTAAGCTACCAATAATGATTATTTTGGTTTACTTTTTTTTAAAAAAAAAATTAATTTTAAAGAAAAGCGTGAGATTTTTGTTTTATATTTAATGTTATGGAAGTTTATTTCCCATTATCAACAGTGATGGGTCTGGACAGTGTACATGTAGGTGTATAACCAAATTAACCTCATCTCCTCAGCACCACCAGAGCATTGCCTAAAAAAATCAAACAAATGTACAAAAAAAAAATTGTTAATTTTAATTAAAACGTTTCTTAATTTTTTTTAAGAATTTTTCTTTTTTAATTTTCTTTAAAAAATTTAATTTTTTTGAAAAATTATTTTGCAGAAGATGACGCGAAACTTTGCTTGATTTTTTTTTTTATTACAATGGCCTCAAAAAATGTTTATGTACAGGGCCCCAAGGAAGCTTAATTTGGCAGTGCTCTTCGATGTGCACGAACACATTGTGACTTCCTGTGGCTCTAAATACAGGGTTTAAATACGCATGGACATGCTTAAAAATTACCGGTACTGAAGTATACTCAATGCACCGGCAAAAATCATAAAAATTAAGAGCTTTGAAGAGCCTACAAATATTTAAATCCGGCCCTTTTGGGCATGCAATAATTTCCTATTAAAATTAATACTGATTTATTATGGTTTTTAATTTGACGATTAAATTGCGGGAAAAGTGTCAATAAAGATATTCATTACTTGTCGTTATGATTATTGTTATTCTTGACAATTAACTTTTAAAGTGCTAATTTTCTTTTTTAATTTTTTATTATTATTTTTTTTTTTTTTGTTTTATTTAATATAAAAATCTAATTTAATTTTATAACTCTCGCGTTACAAATGTTTGGTTTTAATAAAGACTGTCTCATATTTAATAATTATTTTTAAAGCTAAAAATTTACGATGTTTGCGTCTCATCTCTCGGTAACGATGTTTTTTTTTCTACTACCCGTGTCTCGAGGATGAAAACGCCGTACGTAAAAATGTAAATTGAACATGAAACGTAATTATCAAGTAAATTTAATCCAAATTATTGTACGAAGTCGAAAGCTGCTGATAGCATACCTAAATAAGAAGATCATCACGCGCTTGTTATTCGTCTGATTTTTACGACGTATTTTTTTTTAAATATAATAATAATAATATAAATAAAGTTTATCGTTTGTTTTTTCTTCTTCTTCGCCTTTGCTATTTAGCTATGAAAAGAGTTGAGTGAAAGTAAGGAAGAAGAAAAAAAAAAATTTGAGAGAGGGTAATTTCTCTATTAAATATATCTTATTCTTTCGTCGTCTCTCGTTGTTTTCTACATTTAATTCGCTGCCACTTTCCCCGCCCGTTTAATGAGAATCGAATTAAGAGAAGAAAGGTGAAGAGAGAGATATTAGACGAAAATGTTATTACGGAGTTTTTATAATATGTAAACGTACGCATAATGATACTAATTTAAAATCTCATCAGTTTGGACGATTTCATTTTCTGGTGAGAGATCACGTTTGTTGTTGTTGTTGTTTGGGAACCGGAGTGAGAGAAACTGTACGCGTTTCCGTTTACTCATGACCCAATTTAATTGCATCTTTTTACGTATTCATCAACCTCGTGCGCCGAGTCAAACATTTTATAAATATATAATGCGTAATTTTATGTTATTAGTTAGTATTTTTATACAAACTCGAATTATTATACTATTATTATGTTGGGGGATTTTTTTTTTCTTCGAGATTTTTACGCAATCTTTCTTTTTGTTTTCCGTATGTTTGAATTACCGTAAGTTGCCGATTTAAGGTTAAATATTCGTCAATTATATTTACGCCGTTACCGTAATGGGTAAATTACAGTTCGTGATAGACTTTTTATTTATTCGCACCACGGTTTTGTAAGAAATAATAATACAGTAATGATCTTTTCATGAAGGTCTACCGTTTATTTACATATTTTATACGGTTTCTAATTTTTGAGCACGAAATATTTTAATTTTTTTTATTTTTTTGATTATTTGAGTGTAATAATTCTGAAATTTTGTTTAAGTAATCTTTGTTTACGTGAAATTATAATTATGAAATAATTTATTTTAGAAGATACAGTATCCTCATTCGATAAAATTAATATTACAGTTTAATTCGGTTATAACTGAGCGTTTTATGACGTTACATCCGAGTAATTTAAATCCGTATAATAGTGGAAGAAATAAAAATTAGGTCCAGTATTGCAAAAATGTGAAAAAGTAGTGTTCTGATTTTGTTTGAACGTTATAACCGAGATTAACGTTACTTGCAGGGTTTTTTTTAATGAGTGGAATACATAATTATTATGATTGCGAAAGAACTCGCAAAAAAATGACTTGAAATCTGAAGTGACGTTATATCCGAAGATGTTATAACCAAGTTTGACTGTAATTTTATATACAGTAATCAAATTTGAGATTTAATTTAAAATAAAAATATAGAAAGCGAGATTTAACGCAATGAGAATTATCACAAACTACTTTTTCTGTCACGTTTTTTTTTTTTTTTTTTGTATTAATAAAAACGAAAATGTGCCAGTAATTTTTTGGTTAATAAATTCATTTTATTTATAAAATAATAATTAATATCTTTTTTTGTAAGTAAAATTCAAATTTATTTTAGAGTATTGCGGGGTTTTTTTAAAAAAAAATTAAATTGTTGAAGGTGAAAGATTTAAATCTTTCGATTCTTGAAATGATTTACAAAATAGACCAAGCTTTGTCAAGAAGGTCATGTGTAGCCTACAGTATTTCAAGAGGAATTTTGGAGTTTTTTTTTTCTACTTCATGATTGGTCTAATGACACTTTTTGAAGAAAGGTCGTCAAAAAAGATTAAGAACTAGTTTGACACCTCTCTTTCTTTAGCAGTATAGTTGGACCACCTCTCGAACGGTGACCTATCAGTTGCAAAAAGGTGCGTGCAGGATGAAGCGATGTCTTCCATCCACCTCTCCAATGTGTCTCATCGGTCTATCTATACTCGATGGTTCGGGATATGTTTGATGGTCTACGCGGTTGCTTGTACGTTAATCTGTGTTTACTTGGCAAATTTATTAATAGTGAAAAATGACTATTCAATGACCGACAACACTTCAAAAGAAATAGGAAGAAGAGTTCGTGATTTATCTGTCACGAATCAACAAATTGATGGCGTTAAAGTGGCTTGCCAAGCGGTACCTCGCACAGAACTACGAAAGAAATTAGGTCCGGCATTTATTCCTAGGTACATGGCCGAAGACAAACCTGAAGTTGAGGGTGCAAATGGAATTATCGAAGAATCAAAGACGGGTTCGGTACAAAGTGATCAAAAAAGTAATACCCGTAAAGAGCCTGCTTTATCTTTTTATGTCAATCCAGAATTCAGCAAAATATTGTTCGATGACCTTGAAACGTCGCTGGAAGTGGATCATGTGCCGTCAATATTGGAGGAGCGGGACAATTTTAATAAAATGGTAACTGAAAATGTGCTAAAAGAAACAACCAATACGAATAAAATTCACCGTCATCGCCATAATCACGGCTATGTAAAAAAAACGGAGGAGTTAGATGCTTTTGAGGGGAGTAAAAGTGCGGGAATTTCAAAAAAATTTATCCAAATGGTGATACCAGATCATACGCGACTAAAGCGAAGTTTCGAAGGTGGATTGAATTGGCTTTGTAAATCTGAAATTGAGTGGAGAGATTTAGGACCTGATTACTTTCCTCGTTATTTACGTACGGTCAGTTGTACACAAGCGAAATGCTGGTGGAACTACTTTCCTTGTCATCCCAAAGCGTTCACTGTCAAGGTTTTGAGACGAATTAAAAACGCTTGTTTTGAAAAGTTAACGAGTGAGACACTTTATGAAAACGGTGCCGTGCCCAGAGAACTACGCGAGCAATGGGTGTTCGAAGAAAGAGCGGTTACATTTTGTTGTGAATGCGGGAATTGAATTGTTTGTAAAATGTTTTAATTTTTTTTGCTACATTTGCACGAATTTTTTTTTAAAGTTATCAAAAAAATGATTCTTATTATTATCACATATACAGAATATATTTTTTTTGGAATTATACGAGTATTATTATAATGATATTTCATATGAAAGAACGACATAAAATTTAATTTTATTGAAGCTCATATCGGTTAGTTTTTATCAATCGGTAGGCTTACATTTTATTTTTGTTCGTAATCGTTTTTGGCCCCATAATTTAATCATTCAGTTAGCGGATTCACCGATCACGAGCGTAATTTTTAGTGCTTTTTTTTTAAAAAAAAAAATTAGAATGAATAAATGTAAGTCGCATCAAATTTTCTGCTAATGCTTAAACTTAATTTTTATAGTGGAAAAGTCAGTTGTAATCGTGAAAATTGCGTGGAATTTCTTCTTTGCGATTTTTTTTTTTTTATTGAGTACCAGCGCTTTATGAATTTCATCATTAGAACCTTGCGCAACTGACATTTAGTAATTCATTTCAAGTCTTTTGTTTTGAGTAATGTCTTAGCTGGGAACTTGCTGAATTAGCAAGTTTTAGCTGTCAGTCAAAGCTGTAGCAAGCGTTAAAATTTATCACAGTTCTCTACTCGAGCTGATCTAGGCATTACAGTAACAGTGCTCAGAAGAATTTTACGCGTGAAAATCTTACTGAATGTCAGTTCAGCAAACTTTTCACGCGTAAAACTGTTCTAGTGAACCGAGCAATAGCAGATTGTAACTTAATTAAAACGAACATTTAATAGAACCCGGATGCAAAAAATGAATAAAACTGTTGGGGAATATGAATTTTTCTTTATTGTTGTTGACCCGCGCGAATGTTTTTAAATTACATCTCACGCTCAATTATTGTCGAAAAAGTTGAATCTGAGGGATACTTGGCAAATATCCATCTCAAACCTTTTCTGTCTACTTTGATTTATGCCAAAAACTATAAAAATTTTCATTTTTTTTCTCTCTTTCTCTCTCTCTCTCACTCACTTCTTTCTTTTTAGCGGTATTACCGGCAGTTTGAAGTTATGAATTTCAATATATTTTGCAGTTGATGGGGCTCCTGCAGTAGTAGTAGTAGTAGAAGAGTATTGGATCCTAACTGAAGATAATGTTTTTCAACTTTTTTAGTGCTGTTGGTTTATTCCTACGTCGTTCATTCTTCTTCTCTTTTTTTTTATCTCGCTCCTTTTTTCTCTTCTTCTTCTCTTCCTTCGTTCCCATTATTAAACTTTCATGAGTTGGAAAGATGATTAATTGATTTGAGATCTCAACGGACGCCTGTTTATACAGTAAAGGTATTTTTTTTCTCGCAAAATATTGAAAGCGCGACTTTCATTCCGATGCCTCCTTTCCTTGTCTTAGCACCGCATCGTCGATCTCTGTGACCCAAACGAAAATAACGATGCCATTTTTATACTCTCGGATGTATACATTTTTTTTTTTTTAAAGGCTTCATCGTCTTCGTTTTCGAGCGATAGAGCGAACCCATTTAGTTTAAATAGAAAGAATCTGACTTTTGCATATTTAATATAATGTTGTCCTCAGGAGATGTTTTTTCCCCCCTTCCCCCACCCTCCTTCTTATATCTTTTTTTCTACTAACGAAAAAAAAAAAGAAGCTATTTATCGCTGAAGGAATACTTGGATTTGAGATGAAAGTAGGCCTATGTTGTAACTTCGATTATGTCAAAAAATAGATAATGACAGTACATATTATAATGTGTTTTTTCTTCGGCGTAATGCTTAGTTGTTTATGATTTTTTTGAAAGATTAAGTTTTTCTATTTCTTTTTTCTTCTTCTTCTCGTTTCATTCGAAATCGATTTACTTCGATTTGTATGAATAATTAAATCGTCGTTGTGCAATTGCTCTCTTCCTTATTCATATTCAACTTTTTGTACTAATGCGTTGGGAATGACTGGCAAATTCTCGCTTTTTATTTCTTAATTGATAACGTGAAGCTGTATTCTCGAGTGCTGACTGGTAGGAGGGAAGAATGAATCTGAAATGATAACTGTTTTTGATTGAAAATTATGTATGTCAATCAATAATAATAAACATTATTTAACATTTCATTTTTAAAGGGTTTCTGCGATGTACTAACTTGCTTAATATATGTTTATTGTATTTGACTTTAGGCTTTTTTTTAATGTTACTTTCCCATTTAAACTTTTCTGATTTTTTTTTAAATCATTGTAATAAGAAAAAAATAACGAAAAAGTATTTTTGGACTGCTTTTAATAACATATAAATATAATTTTAATTTTTTTTATTATTATTATTATTTTGATTTGAAAAAAAAAACTGATTAGATCCCACACAAAATTCTCTTAGAATAAAGATAACTCAATTTTGATTTTGATTTGAATTTTTCTTTTAAATTGTACAGTATAAATAATTATTTTCGTAGTAGGAGTATTTCAGTAAGTTGATTGGCGGTACAGTACAAGGAAGATTCTTAAAATTAAAAATACAAATTTAAAATTAAAGAATTCAATTTATTTTGCTGTTCTATTTTGATGTATGCTAGTAAACCTTCTGCACAATTTGCTGCATTTATTAGCTAATTAAAAGAGCATTTTTAACCCCAATTGGTGCAAAAAACGAGGCAGCTCCAAAATGTAAATATTTACAGTACCTCACTTGATAGAAACGCAATTTTTACATGCAATTTTTACTCATTCGCGTGTTAATTCTCCTGAAGCAGAGTGAACGCATTACTTCATATTACCATAACCGAGCCCAAAATTAGCCATAACGGCAATAACAATCGTTTTTGAAAAGGGATAAGAGCGGTGAAAACATCAAATTCATTACTGGTTTTCTGAAAACTCATACCCCTCGCTACTCATTCGAATTTAGGAAGTTCTTAACAAATTTAAGAAGCCCGGAATTGATAATCAATAATGCTTTAAGTGCATTTACGATTAAGGTATATTGATGTATTAAACCTTAAAAAAAATTAATCATTTTAAATTATCTGTAAAACAGATTCGATTTCTATTAATACCTCGATTACTACCGGTATCTGAATATTGATTTTATGGATATTATTACATTGAACGCGCGGTTCAGTAATTTATTCTATTTTAAGCCAGAAAAGAATTAGAAATAAGTTCAGTCATTTACACATGATTTGTTAACGTTGACTGCTCATTAAAGAAAAAAAAAATTTAGTCATCAGTGAAAAGTTTCTGAATCAAACGCATGACTTAGTTATATCCACTGTCATCTCTTAACAAAAAAAAAAAAAAAAGTTACTTAAAACATCCGAATTCCCCTCATCTTTTTCATCGTCACTCCCTTTTTTTTCCTCATCCACATCATCTCCCAACTCGCATATAACTGTTTTTAAAAGCAGGAAAACGATCTAAAAAAAAAAAGTTAAAGTTGTGACGTTAGCGTGACTCCTCATTCACTTTTCTCCCCACTCCCGTTATTCTCCGTTGCACGCAGCACGCGTGCGCGAGTCGTCGGATCATCTAATTGCAAGTCGGAGTAGTGAAAAAAAAAAAGCAGTCATCCCGCAAATATAATATGACAAATTCATATCCTGTTACCCAGGCTTTCGCTAAAGTGACCGTCTGCTTGACTGACGTTTGCATTAAAATGAATGGCGTATGGATGGGTGGGATAGGGCGAGTAGGAGGAGGAGAGGAAATTAGAGAGTGGACCTACCGCTGATACATCTAACCATTTGTTTGTTTTGACCCCTCCAAAACACGCCGATCCGATACCGTAGTGTACTTTATAGTAAAAAAATAAAAGCTACATTTTTGTAATGAAAGATCGGGTTCCGTTCTGTCCAATTGAATGCTTTTGCTCATACAGCGTGAAGAATAGCGTCGCGGGTCCGAAATTCGCGAGCGGAATTTTAAAATCGGTTATCATTTTAAGAAGACTCGTCATTTTTATCGACGAATCTTTAATCGATTTAATAATGTATACACGGTGTACCGAAAAAAAAAGGTACATTCAATCCGTTTAATAACATTACACATGGGGGTACTGGTACGGCTTCGTTTTTTCTGGTACACCGTGTATATAAAATGTACGGGAGAGAGTGGAAGAGCTTTAATTTTTGTTAAAATCTAATTTGTGATTTTATTTTTGAGGTGGGGGGAGAGGAATGATGGCTTTTCAATCCGATGCGAGGTGAATGGGTGTGACGGATGAAATCAGATGCCGTGTCTGCTTGTTTAAAGCATTACGTTGCATTTTCTCCGTTTCGTATTATGAAAGCTAATGCGATATGGCGATGTTTTTAAAAAATAATAACAATAATGGAAGGAGAAGTGATAGAAAAAAAAATAAAGTGTTTTCATTTTATAATGCAATTCCGAATTTAATTATAATTTTTTTGGGGGGAAGAATGAGCGAGAGAATGACAGATGCGAAAATGTCAACTTTAATGCGGCTTTGATTAATTCATCTTTCGATTAATCTTTATTTAGAATAATTAAAAATTTTGTGTAGTTAGTTTAACCATTAATTTTTTTTTTTAAAGAAAAATGAAATATAATTTCGTTAAAAGCGCAAAATTAACAGAAGATGGTGGAAAAAATTTGCTTCTGTTTTATAAATAAAGTATGATTACACAGCAAAACAAACAATAATAATTAACTGATTAACTCCAAAAAAAAAAATTAACGGTAAACTTTGCTTAAAAAAACTTTTTTCTGAATTTCTGATAATTTGATTTATGAAAACAAATCACAATTTAACTTGATAAATTGAAAATCGGAAAATCGATATTCAAAGGATAAAAACGCCACCTTAATTTTTCTGTAATTCCTTTATATTGCCATTATGTTGTTAGGAGGGGAAATAAGCTTTCGCAATAAGATTTACCGGAAGTGATTATTATCCTGTATGTTACATCATCGAGCTTTACAGCGTTACGTGTACTTTATTTACTTATTTTTGTTTATAAATAAACCCAGATGAAAAGTGTAAGGGGCGGGAGATTAAAGAGCTACTCGGCCCAAGCCAACGACCTCGAGCCATTTGTCAAATTGAAGGAGACTTTCAGATTAAATCTCCAAAATTGCTTTAAATTTGGGAGTCGATTGTCTTTTTTTATGTTGTCTTATTACAATACATGTAATGTTAAGACTTCCTTTATAACGAAATTTTTTTGGCAAAGTTTACCAAAGTTTTTTTTTTTTTTTGGCAACTCGAAAATACAGTAACGCTTAAATTAAGTTGTAGGCGAAAGTGTATTAATTTTGTTTCCTCGTTTTTAATATCTGTGTTAATTTTTGTGATTAATTCGCGTATCTAAAACATTATCTCGCCGTTTTTGGCGTTAACAATTTTTCGGGGGTTGTAATTGATGAACACAAACGGTTAATGCGATTTTAATACACAATTTTAATATTCGTCGGAAATTGATGAACATAATAGGCGAGGAGGGCCGTACGTGTAGATTGTTTTAAATAAAGAGTGCGTTGATTAATCACACTGTTAACATCGTTATCCGTTTACAAATACGAAACGAAACAGTGTGGCGCGGGGCGAGAGATTGGAGTTTTAAGTGTAGGTGTCGTTGGAATCGACACCTGCTTCCATTTTTATTACTATTTTCAATTGAATGTACACTGTATCAGGTGGGTGGTAGGTAGGGAGAAAGAAGAACATTTCGACTCGAAAATGAAAAAAGAAAAAAAAAAATTTTGTTTGAATATATATATATTTTTTTTATATTATATTATTGAAAATCTTAACAGCTGCGCGTATCATTTTTCACGCAGCGCGAAAAGGTTTTCACGTTTAATGGGAATGAGGTCTTGTGCATTTATTAAAGTCATATTTAATGATGATGAGATTTTTTCTTTTTTTTTCGTTTCGGAAGGTTTTCATTATAAAGTGTCGTACTGTACTTTATTTCACGGATGATCGCGTAACATACGTACGTAAGCGCAATTTCAACTTTTTTTTTTTTTTTTTGTGGATGGAAAATTAATTTTTCAACGCGTTCGCGCACGCGCTAACTATAAACTTAGGTTTTTCTCGTTCGACTTGTAAATTTGAAACTTAATTTATTGCTTTACGGAAAATTATCGGAGATATATTTGTAAGACTAAATAAAATAATAAAAATGATAACGAATTTCGTTATTCAACATTTAAAAACGATGATATATTCTTTATTTAAGCTCAAAACTCAGTCAATGCACTGTTTATAGAAAATAAAGATTAATTTTTTTAAAAAAAATATAAAGAATTGTTGTTATAAACATAATATAGTAATTACTTTTTGTTTTTTTAATATAAATTAACATAGAATTTTTTTTGTTTACTTTTAAAGATTTTCGGGAGTCAATGACTGTGATGCCACAATTGTTTGGAAAACTGGAGAAAATGTAAGTTTAAAATGCATATTATTATTAATTAATTAAGCGGATTTACAGAAAATCTAATTTAATTTAAGAAACATTTCGTTTCACGTTTAAAAGTTGATTTCATAAATTATTTTTTTTCCTCGAATATGATGGTTATCTCGATTACCATTCTATTAAAATTAAACTGTAAAAATCGTAAATTCGTCTTCAAAAATAGTTTGTATGATTTTAATCAAATTGAATTCATCGGATTGAATTTTTGTTGTGCAAATTATTCATCGTTTATGTTGTTTTGAAGCGCCCCGTGTGATATTTGGGAGCAACCAAGTGCATATTCGATTTTTTTCCTGGGTGGTTTGGGGCAGTCACGCGCTCTGTGACCGGCTATTTTGTTGCAATTGAAACACTTTCCCTTGAATTTCGAATTATTTTGGATTTGTCGCGTGTTTATTTCTCGTAGCCGTTTATCCTCTGCTAAGATTTTTGTCTTTAACTCGTCCAACCCTGGAGCTGGTTCTCTTTGCTCCATTTCTAGTCGTAGTGTGTTAAATTCCGAAGGAAGTGAGTTTAATAATAACGTCAATAAAACATAACCATTGAGATTTTCACTCAGTACTTCTAAATCATCTACTACTTTCGTGAAGATGTTTAAATGTTGCTCCATCGTTTGTTCCGGACGTTTCTTTGACAATAGTAACTTTTTGAACAATGATATTTTTTGCTCTGGTCTGTCTGGTTTATGCACTTTCTTCAAAGCCTCCCACGTGGCTTTGGAAGTCTTCGTATATCTGATATGATAAATTTGATCGTCACCAACTGAAAGGACGATTAGCGCGTTTGCTTTACCATCACTCTTCAGCCAGTGTTGGAGATTTTCAGCGTCGTCTGGATCAGGCATGATCGAGGCACCACTGACATAATCCCACAGTTCTTCATAAACGAGAGCCATTTCCATTTGAAATGCCCAAGTGTAGTAATTGGTGTTATTTAATTTTTCTCTTGGTACCATTGGACGGGGTAGAAATTCAGCCATTTCTAGTTTTAAAAAAATATAGGAATTTGTTTCCACGTGTTTACTATTTGAAAAGAAAATTTTTAGTTTTTTTTTATCACTTACTTGTAGCATAAATTGATCCAGTGTTTGTTTGAATTTGTTCTTTGGTCCTATAACCTGGTAGTAATTTAATATTGCTGAATTTTAATAGACTTTAAACTAATGCTAGCACATGGCAAAAAAAAAAATAATAATGGAGATTAAAGAGAGACGTGTATGCTTGTTGAAAGCTAGTGAGAGAACAGGCACTTCCTCATTTGGGGCACCACAAGGAAAAACCAGGGATTGACCTTCGCAATGTTTACCTATGCGAGATAAAACCGGTTTTCATTTCTTACGAAGTACATTCTGCACTTGGTGCATGGTTGTATGCTGAAGCGAATCTACGGTGCAGTAGTAAGCAGATGTTAGAGAAACCGCAATAGAGAGTTTTGGTAATTTACGAAACGTTAAGTGTTAGAAACCTTAGCAAAGTAGGTACCTGCATGTTGTAGAAATGAAATGTTATCCGCTTAGTTCGGATAAAATAAAAGTATATTTAGGTGATGTACTCAAAGTTATACTGTACACGCTGCTAATTTATTTTGTATTTACCCCCTCTATTTTTTGGGAAACGGAACCAGCACTGAAAACGTCAAAAGTTGTTTTTTTGGCATTGCGGTTTGCCGATTACCCGGTAGGCCTACGTAAAACGATAAAATCTGATTTTACTTATACAGTACGTATTTAGCGGGACACTTATTTTTGAATTACCAAAACTCTTAATTATGAATAAAGGAAATATAAGCTGAAATTTTATTTACCATCATACTACATGTATACCGTATAATTTGGTAAAACCTCATTCATTTTTTTATTTATTTTTTGTGAAAGAAAATTAGTATTTTTATCTTTATTTAAGACGCAACGAAATCCATTACATGTACAGTATTAAAAAATTAAATTTTGTTGAATTAAGAATTTTTGTTTCTGCAAATATACAAAGAGCGTTGTTTACCATATTACGGTTTTATAAATGTCATTTGAATTGTTAAAAAGAATTTCGTTTTTTTATAATAATAATTAAATGGAAGATCTATTTTTTTTTTACTAAAAAGTTGTTTATTTAATCAGAAGTTGACAATATAACTGCTCCGTATTATGGTTTTATTAAAGAGATGGAATATTTATCTTCTTTAAAAGTCATGCCCGTACGCAGTATACATTTATTGCAATGCTTCGCATAATTGAACATAAAAAAAAATTGATACGCATTTCTTCATTCTTTTTTGCGTGTGTATTTTTCTTATTTAACTGTGTGATGTAAATAGTCAAGCAGACGAAAGCTCCAGAGTTGCCATTCTGCGCAGTGTACGTGAAAGATAAAAGTTGTTCGTTGACTGTAAAAAAAAGTTTCGGTTACGTTTACTGTCAAAATGATTAAGCGCTATGAAAATCACTTCTGCCTCCGATCGGAAGTTGGAAAAATTGATGATGCCCTTTGCACACATTTCGTATGGAAATTTTTACAAGGGGGTTTGTTAGATGCACTGTACTTTTTGGAAGATAATTTTTCACTCTCGCTTTATTCTCTCTCTCTACCCCAGCGCTTTTTTTCTTCTTCTCCCGTTATCAATGTAGGCTTTTGAGATAATATTCACTCTCTCTCTCTTATTCTATTTTTTCACCCACTCCCATCCATTCAAAACCACCCACCACTTCCACACAATTTCAAAACTATCATTTTTACGGTAGTCATCCTAGCCGATTGTTTTTATTCGCCCTGTAACGTTAGATTCGCCATGTGCCACGTCGAAATTTGATCTTTTTATTTATTTTTAAAATATTTTTTAAGCAAAAAAAATATATATATATATATATAACGTTGAGTCTTATATTTTTTCCCCCCTCTTATAAAAATATTTTTGCTTTTGCCGATATTATTGTTTTTGTTTTTTTTGTTATTTTTATTATCGATATTGAATTTCTAAATAATGAACGCGGAAGCAGACAAACGGTAAATCTTATTTCTGGAAGTATAGTAGATGTAAAAGTAATGCATCGATTTTCGCATTTAAAATATTTAATAATACCAGTAACATTTATTAATATTTGATAGGGTTTTACATGCGTACGAGCTATTAGTTTAATTAAACGAGAGGAAGGGTAGGAATCAATTGTTTAGTTCTCGAATTACTTTTATAACGTTTAGCGTTATGTAACTGTAAATATAGATATTTTGTTACGTAGATAGAAAAAAAAAAAAGTAGGTTAGCTTGTGCATATCACTAACGTCGTTTTCGGATATTCGCAATTTTAAGAGAGTTTACGAGAGACTTTTCGTACGCCTCAATTGTAGAATATTGATGGCAAATCTTCAATAGCAAAGAGCACTCTTACCAAGAGTCAATTTCATTAAAATTTCTTTCTTTTAATTTTCATTGTAGCGTAAATTTCTGCGCATTTTAATTAAAATCTTCTTAAAAATTATTGATTCCGCGGGGGGTTTTTTTTCCCAATAATGTCCGGTACTCGGAACGATTTTTTTCAATGAAGTGATGAGGTGGGATAAATTTAAGTTTAATGAAATATTCCGCTCATACTTAAAGGTGCAGTTTATTTGCTAAATTGCATTTGGAACTTTTATACATGGTGCAACCGAAAAGTAATACGACTGTTTTAGTAGAATTTTGTATTTATTACAGAGGCGCAAATCAATATTCGCATTTTCACAGTAGGTGTATAGAGAAACTACTGACGAAATGAGATGTCTTACTTTCTCTTAGTAACAGTTCTGGAACCATAGAAATGGAGGGATGTGGGTTTGGTCGGGTGCGATTTTTGAATGTGGATCACAGTGCCTAAATAGCGACCTTTCAAGTGGATTTTCAGCCAAAATGAGCCTCAATACTAAGATCTGAAAAAGTAGTAAGGCTCATTTTAAAAACCTTTTTGCCTCATGGTTGCAAAATGGTTCCACTTCTATGGTTTCCAAAACTGTTACTAAGCTACAGTACCCCAGCTTTTGTTTTTTCTTTCTTTCTTTCTTTCTTTGCTTATCCGACTTCAAACACTCCGAATCACTCCGCAAAGACTTGGGTGAACGCATTTTACGGCTGCGAACTATAAAATTTAACTGAAACTAATTTGCGCTCGTATTTAACTACGAATCCCGAATAATGAAATTGTGAAAGTGGTAAAGACTTTTGGACAAGCGATTTTTTCAAGCAAAAAATCGTTCTTGATTTTTGCGCTTGATGCAGTAATATAGAAATTATTTTCCAAAAATTTAATTAATTGTTAAAAAAAAGTTTTAATTAACTTTTAAAACGTACCGTATTTACATAATTTTCTTCAGAAGTTGAATTTCTACCTGCAAATATATTGTTAACCAATCTTTTTTTTTTTCAACTTATTTCGGTATTATTTTTCTGATTTGTCGTTTCGTTTACCTTTCGCGCTGATAAATAAAAAAAAACAACAACTTTTAATTATTATGCGTGTTTATCATTCGTTTTAATTTATAATAATTCTAAGTCGTTTTTTTCTTTCTATTTTTCTCATCTTTTTTGGTGTGTTTATATATATTTTTTTTACAATATCTGTTGTTTATGTGTGTGCAACGGAATTATTTACGACGTCAGCTTTGACTTTTCACTGGCAAAGGAAATGAATTTTGGGAGAGATAGAATTGATTGCGATAACAATGGAGAAAGGCAATGGCATCGGGATAGAAGTGGGTGGGGTGGATGGGATGAGGAGGAAGTCATTATCTCGTTCATTACAAGATATTGCGCAGTCTCTCTTTTGGTTCCTTCGCAATATTTTTCTTTTTCCACCTTCCTTCTTTTTCGTTTACAAATACTTTGTTGGTAAAATTTTTAATGAAACCAAGATGCTCCGTAATATCGGAAGATACACAACGGACAACTTACTGTAGGAGAGCAAATCAACGCTAATTACGAACGGGAGAATTTGTTGATAACGAAATTTTAATTCATTTAAATATGAATAGTGAGTTTATGTTCGCCAAACACTTGATCTTTAAATGCTCTCACATTTGAAATTGGAATATAAAATATTATATTGATTACAGCCTACGACTTTTCTTTAATGATAATTTATGAACCTGATTTGCATTTTTAAGTGAGAATTTGTTTTAAATCCGGTTTTTAATTTTTAAAACTAAACAATTTTTATGTTTCGAATTTTTTTTTTTAGTTAGTTAGCATGAAATTAATTATAATTAATTGCTTAATTTTATGCTAGCTACTTTTTATTAAGATTCTTGTTTCTTAATCAAATATTGTTGCTATTTGAATAAGTTGAATAACATTAAATTAATTTTAATTGGAGAGATTATAAAGTAAAAATGTTTGGTTATTCGTGTACCGTGAAACCTCTGTACGGAGACCATCATCGGGGTCGACTATAACTGGTCTTCAAATAGAGTTTTTCTTTTTTTTTTTAAGTTAAATTTTAGATTTATGACTAGACATTTTTTAATTAAAACTTTATTCCTAGAAATTTAAATCAAGTACAGCACCTATTTAGATCTCCATTTATTAAACCGCACTCAAATGTTTACTCACAAAATCATCGTCTGTAGGTTTGTGCTACTGCGCAGCATGTTGGGTGACCTTTAAATAGAGATCCCTATTGAAAGTGAGACTCAAAATTGGTGGTCACGGACTCGTAGTTGAAGTAGTCGGCTGAGGAAGGAACATCCACATGGGAAAATTGTAGAAACATATTTGCGGTGGTCTTAAAATTGGAGTGGGAGGTGGTCTTTCTGAGAGGTTTCGCTGTACTCTGCAACGAAACCAAGTTTGTTTTTATTTAAAAAAAAATAGAAGTAATCAAATTGATGTAAACATAATTTCAGCTCTGTTTTTATGTATCTTTTTTTATACGAAGATTTGTGGAGGAATAGTTAATTTAATCTGTTTAAATTAATTTA